>LPNX010593239.1:1185286-1224105 GCA_001517045.1 Pseudotsuga menziesii | reverse complement strand
TCATGGATATCTCTTCAAGGCCTTTGAGATGAGCTGAAAAACTGGAAAACAAAACTTCAAAAATTGATATCAAGGTAGAAATTTATGGGAAATTCATGTGTACATTATATAATCCATGTGTGTTATTGAAATCATTTTTTTTCTAGGTAGGATAGTTTCCACTCACTCAAGGCGTCGTCGCTTAAGCGACGCTTATGAGGATATCCGTCGCTTAAGCGATGCTTATGAGACTAGCCGTCACTTAAGCGACGCTTATGGCCACATTTTAAAAAAAAAATTTATCATTGTGATTTTTGGTAGGTTTAAAAAAAGAAATCCACACGCCGTCGGATTTTTCCGTCAGATTTTGGATCGAAATGTAGTAGTGATTGCATGCCCTTTTTATTATGGGGTAAGGGAATCTGTTCGATGGCTTTGATCCTTTCTGGGTCTATGGAGATCCCCTTCTTAGAAACCACGTGACCCAATAACCTACGTTCTGTAACAGCAAACAAGCACTTCTTGGGGTTTAGTGAGATACCATATTTTCGACAGCGTTCAAAAATTTGCTTTAGATGAAATGTGTGTTCCTCTCTTTTTTTTGAAAATATCGTGATGTCATCGAGGTACACTATAGCACTACGGCCAATCAGATTGCGAAAAGCTATGTCCATAGCCCTCTGGAAAGTAGCTCCAACGTTTATGAGTCCAAAGGGCATCCTTCTGTAAGCAAAAGTTCCCCACCTGGTTCTGAACGGCGTTTTAAGTCTGTCTTCTTCGACTACTAATACTTGATTGTAGCTTGAGAATCCATCTAATAAAGAGAATGGTTCAGAACACGAAACCATTTTCAATATCTGCTCCATGGGTGGAACATGATAATTATCTTTATCCGAAGCGCGATTTAAGTTTCTGAAATCCACACATAGCCTGATTTCTCTGGATTTCTTCCTTACCGGAACCAGATTTGACACCCATTCCGAGTGTCTAACCTTGAAGATAATCCTAGCATTCAATAGTTTCTTGACTTCACTCTGGATTAAAGGTTCTAATTTTGGATGCATTTTCCTTAAAGGATGCTGATACAATTTGATCCCAGATCTGATGGGAATAACATGCTGGATAATATTGGTGTCATACGTCTTCATATCTTCATACGTCCAAGCAAAAACATCTTTGTATTGTTTGAAAAGACTGACAAACTTATCCCTTTCACTTGGGGAACAACATTTTCCCAAACTCACATATTTGGGCTCCATTTCAGTCCCCAAATTAATCAACTCGAACTGTAGAGACGAGATATGAGTTTTCACATTCGCTGGTCTTCTAAATTTCTCATTTAAATCAAACATTATTTATAAAGTCCTAACTCCTTTAGGAATGAATTTATCGAATTTGAACTCAGCCTGATGTTCTTCATCATCAATAATTGCCCCTTTGAAAGTCTTGTCATTTATCAAGCATTCTATAATCTGTTGGTCATCATCGAACACTCATAGATTGGTTATCATGTCTGGAACTGAAGGCCTGAAAAGCAATTCAACAGAGCACTAATTATTAGAAGGCACAAGCCTCGCAGCTGAGGTGGCCAACAAGTCAGCTGCTGCATTCTTAAGTCTTGGAATCGATACAATGTTAAATGCGTTAAAACTTTTAAGTAAATCCCATACTTCATTTTGATAAGCTTTTAAATGAGGGTAAATGCAGTGTATTTGATTCCGAATTTGCTTTACAATTATTTCAGAGTCCCCAAACACTTTCAGATTTTTTACCTTAAATTCAATTGCTTTCCTTATTCCCTGAACTAATGCTTCATATTCAGCTGTGTTATTTGTACATTCAAACTCTAACCTACATGCAAGAAAATGTTTGTTTTTTCTAGGATCAATAGGACACAGCCGGCTCCCGACCCTTCTAAAGTTTTAGAGCCATCAAAGAAAAGTGTCCAAAAATCGTTAACTGCTGTGCAAGAATTAACATCTACTTCTACCGCTAAGTTTACTATTTCACAGTCAATTTCATCAGCCTGTGAAAACCGAAGGAGATCAAGCTGAGCGTCTGATGTATCGCTGGCCTCTTTCGCTTGATAGTTTCCTGGTTCAAGCTCAATTAAGTAGTTTCCCAGAACAGAATCCACTGGTTCATTTTTACCCTCGAATTGAGTAACATTGTGTTTCATGTGAGGCTCCCTCAAAACTTTAATTTGATTTGGGATTCCTTTATATGGCACCCACAGATGTGACCAATCCAAGGCAAAATATACATTCAACTTTTTCGACCAATCCCTGCTTAAAACAAGCCCATAAGCTTCTGGTATGTCAGCCACCACAATATCAATGAATTGGCACACCTTATCATTCGAAGATAGACGAATGAGGACATCTTCCATTTCCCCAATTACCTTCACGCTTGTTCTATCCAACTGAACGACCCTGCAGGTGGATGGTTTAGGCTTCCCATTTATTCTCTTGCAGACCGATAGCGGCATGACGTTGACTAAGGCCCCCGAGTCTACCAGGCAATTATGTACGTTGTGGTTGAAAATCTCAAAAGTGAGGAGAAAGGGTGGATTCTTACTTTTAGGCTTACCTCCCATACTTGCTACACCAATTTCTTCTTCTTCCTGGGGTTTATTGTCAGTGGGCAGCCTCTCCTCTGATACTTCAAGTGCTTTCAATAGCTTATCTTTCTATTGTGGCACCTAGCACATTTCAAATAATGAGATGTTTGCCCTTACCTTTTTGATATCTTCCACAATGTCATAATCCATCCTATGTTCGGTGAGATTTGGTTTAACATTATTTATTTTTTCTTCATTGGGCTTAGTAAAGATGTTGGTCCGTCTGGGATTTTGACTGGTAATGGTAAATTCCAGAATTTTATTAGTTTGGGAGTTGTTTTGAAATTTCTTAACATTCTTTTGAAGTCTTTTGATCTTCGGGAGCATAAGACTGTTTTCCTTAAGCAACCCCTGGCTTCTTGTTGCTACGTTTGTTTCCAGGCTGCTCTCGCTTCTCAGATCCTTTTCCTTATTTGCATCAAACAAAGAAACAAAGTCCCATAAAAACATGGCCTCATCCTCCTGCTTTTTCGTTGATATATTGTTTTCTTTCGCTTCTTCATATTTATCTTCTGTTAATTTAGAATCCAACAGCTGATTCATAACCAACGTCATTGAATTTATCCATTAAGGACAATTATTTTCAGAATGGGGTTGTTGGTGGAAAGTGCAAAAGTTATCCATTCCTACCTCCATTAAATTCATAGATGCAGGATTGTGTGGAGGGGTTTGGGATTGATTGTTGTCTTCCCTTTTCTTGTAATAAGGTTTATAGAACTTTTGGGTTTCCTTGTCCTTTTCCAAGTCTAAGATTCTGTTAGAGAGCTTCTGTATCATTTTTGTCGTTCCCTCGAAATCTGATAATTGCTCCTCCTTAGGCTTAGTAAATAACAAAGCTTTTCTCCCAACATTTTTTTCTCCTGACCATTCAGGATAATCCTCAATGCTTTCTTTTTCGGCCTCTACCTTCTCCGCTTCTTCATAAGTATCTGCTAGCATGGGTTTGGCCTTCATTTTGGAAAACATGGCCAACTCGGGTCCCAAAGCTGAGGTATAATATTCAATCAGGACCTTATTTGAGGGTTTGTCCGCTTCAGAAAAATTCTTAAGATAGGTCGTGAATCTTTGGGTAAAACTATGCACCTTCTCTTCTCTTTCTTTCTTTAAGGTGCACAGCCCTTTAATGAGAGTTGCATGAGTTTTTTGAGTTGCATGCTTACTTCTAAAAATCCTTTCAAAAGTATCCGAGTCTGGGATAGAGTTCGTAGGCAGACCAAAATACCATGATGTTGCAGCTCTTTAAGAGTGTGGGGAAAAAGTCTACAAACTACTTCCTCATGCTCCCCAACCCTTAATCCCTCTACTGCCAAATAAAAACTTTGTAAATGGTCGTCTACTAGCATCTTCTCATTTGGATCAAACTTAGGTAGTATCTTCTCAAAGGCTTAAGGAAAGCCGTGCAACGAAGGTGTTAAGTTTAAAGGCGACCTAGCTTTCCAAGCAGGTGGTGGATTTGGTGGGTTGGGTGGCTAATTTGCATTTACGCCTGCCATGAGTCTAGGTGGAGAGAGAGGTGGTGAGTGAACAGGAGTACAGACAGGTGAAAAATAAGGTATCTCTGGGCCCACTTGATTCAAAGGCTGAACCACCTCCTGTAAGGTTGTTTCTACAAGTTCTTCCAAATCTCCAACCAACACTAAGTCTTCCAATATAGGACGGTCTCTCCTTTTATATTCTCTTCTAAGCAAATCAGGGATAATTGGTAATCCTCCAATATTCTTCACATATGCCCTAGTGTGTCTTCTTAGATCATTTATCACTTGGTTGTCCATAGCAAACAGATGTTCCCTATCCTCTTGAGTATTTGGATCAGTATAGAAACTGCTTTCAAACTTATCACTGGTGGGGTTATTTCGAGAAAACGGGTTTCCTCGGCCAGCCATACACTGGCGGCCTTCCTTCTAGAGCCAGAAACAGTTGAGGCCTGGAAATTTGCAGGCAACAACAGCAAGGTATTCTCCCCAGTCAA
Organism: Pseudotsuga menziesii; assembly: GCA_001517045.1. Lineage (NCBI taxonomy): Eukaryota > Viridiplantae > Streptophyta > Pinopsida > Pinales > Pinaceae > Pseudotsuga > Pseudotsuga menziesii. Next base: position 1,219,537 of record LPNX010593239.1, on the reverse strand, counting down.
CGTTCCCAACTAGCCCGTGACTTTTTGGTGTAGGGAATCCGTCCGGTTTGCGGTCCAGCTACCGTAGGTCAAGTAACAAAAATAAAAGATTTTACCGGTTGCGGCCCGGTCCACCATGTATATTTTTGTATTTTTTACTTTAAGTATGATATGCAAGTGCCTATCTAGGATACAGATTGATCGAGAATGAAAGGAGTATTCACAATGTGATGCGTAGGTTCTTACCTCTCATCTTAGACTCTCATGCATCTAAATCACACACACAGCAAGAAATTAAAACTAACTACCTAACCTATCCCTAGGGAGCAAGATTATTACTTATTAATGAGCAATGTATTTTGCGCATGCATTATAAAAAAAAAAAATCACAAATAGTTGATGCTTCCTTCAAAACACATGAACATTTGAAGATATTTAAACAACCAGATAGCCAATTGCTTATGAACAACATTCATCACTCATAGTGGAAATTTTCACAAAATAAACCAGAGATCATTCAAATGAGAACTTAGGTTCAAAGAGTTAGAATGATCTCACAATTAATGGACAAAACACTGAAAACGAAATAGCTCCTCTTCAACAAATCCATAGCATAACATTTGAACATTCCACCAAGCTTTCTCCAACAGGCAAACTGTAATTTTCTATTGCAAAAGGAAATAGTTCTTCTTACAATATGTCCTCCAATATAACTGGGAAAAAGTCCTTTTCCTTGTCTAGATCTTCTATATTTATACAAAAATAACCCTAACTGTTGGGCTGCCCACGAATGTCTCTTGGGCTCCCCCAAAACTTTTAGTTTCACAATTTTGTCTTCTCATGAACGCTCATGATTCGCATAATGCGTTACATTTTGGATTAAGATTTATGAGTACTTCATAAAACCAAACCAACTTAGTAACTGATGAATCTTTCAAAACCCAAACCCTGTTGCTAACAATTCACCTTTGTCTTTATTTTTCCTTTCTTAGCTCACGTTGATTTCAAAAAACTCTGCTTGTTACTCTTCGCTCAACTCTCCTCAGCTTAATCCTTCCATTATGTCTCCTTGCAACAGTAATCTGAGGAATCTTCTAAGTCCATCTGCAAAATTTAACAATTAATTAGGACTGCATCTTGTCCACCATGCTAACAATAAAACTGATCAACAAAATGAGTCCCTGTACTGCACTTTTGTTACACAACCCTTAACCCGAAACCGAAACCACTGCCTCCCAGAGAAAGTTAAAAACTCACCAAATGGTGGGAAAAGCCTTATCGGCAGCTTGAAACATTAAAACATTGAGAGGATAGTTTAAGGAACATCCGCAACGGAGGGATTCAAACGGATAATGAGTTCTGTGGGACCACTAAGCCCATCGACGTTCGGAAGACTACACACTAAAGCATCGAGCAGGGAACTCCTCGTTGGCGACCAGGGCGACATAGCATCGGGAGGTGAGTGCAGTACGTAGCCGTAATGGCAGAAGATGAAAAGACTGCAGACTCTGCAGAAAATACAAACATATTGGCAAAACCAAACAAAACATCGGAGGGTGCAGTGGCTACAAGACGGACACTTAGTTTACTCGAGAGCCGCAATGGCGAAAGGCAATCACACTGCCAGCCCCGATAAAGTTATAAAACCTTCTGACAATGCAAAAACAAGTCAAAATAATAACAACACATCATCGGAGAAGTCCAAACTATCCGGCAGAACACTCATCGTCCAGCTTCCGCAATGGCGGCTCCATAAGGAAGGATGGCTCTGAAGCGTTGTTTGAATGGCCTTCGAAAAATTTAAAATTAAGCGTTAAGTTCCAACATGCCTTTGGCCGAGTAGTGACAAAAAGCTTGTTTCACCTCCAGAACAGTGGCGAAAACAACGAAAAAGATTTTCGATATCAAAGAAAGAGATTACCAATCAATCAGGCAAAATCAAACAGTTTCAGACATAAGCAATTTTCCAAAAAGCACGAAAACAGTTGTCCTCAAAACAATCCAACAAGAAGCAGAGGGGAAACAAAACAGAGTTCATGGATCCAAACAAAATTAGGCACGCTAAACATGAAGAGGAGGGTCCAAAGTTTCAAACATTTGGGAAAATAGTTGCAGCTACAACAGTATATCAACTAACTGCCCCTTTTTATCCTCTGCGATAACCCTAGAGGATTCAAGCTCTTTGTTAAAAGAATTGAAGGTTCTTTGCAACTCCATTACTCTGCCCTCAAGTCTTACCTTCTCTTCCTCAGAAACCAATGTTCTTGTATCTATTTTGGTTTGTAAATATTTGTATTCCTCTTTGAAGAACATTTTTTAGGCATAAATGGATGAAAGTTCATCTAACGGGCTCTTTTTCTCCTTTGTCGTAGATTCAAGCTCTTTGTTAAGAGAATTGACGGTTTTTTGCAACTCCCTTACTTTGCCCTAAAGTTTTACCTTATCTTCCTCTGGGACCAATATTCTTGTATCCAATTTGGTTTGTAAAGACTTGTATTCTTCTTCGAAGAACATTTTTTCGACATAAATTGATGAAAGTTCATCTAACAGACTCTTTTTCTCCTTTATCATAGATTCAAGATCTTTGTTAAGAAAATTAACGGTTGTTTGCAAATCCCTTACTCTTCCCTCAAGTATTACCTTCTCTTTCTCTAAAACCAATGTTCTCGTATTCAATTCAGTTTGTAAAGAATGTTCTTCCATCTCCAGAACATTCAATTGGTTCTTGAGGAATTCTTTTTCAAAGACCAGCATTGTATTGTTTTGCATCAATGATCCCATTTCAAACTTATGTTTTGTTTGCAGCGCTATAATGTTTTGGGTCAATAATTTCCTTTCACTGGCCATCAAATCATGTGTTGTTTGCACAACTGCAATAGATCCTTCCAAATTACTCTTCAGATGTTGATGGTCTTCTTCACTCTTTTGGAGAGTTCTCTTCAACTCAGATTCTGATGCAATATCGAGGTACTTGAAGAACTCCACCTCAGTACTTAGCTCTTTTTTTTTTTGTGTTAGTGATCCCATTTCAAACTTCTGTTTTGTTTGAACCTTGATCCGGTCGTTGTGCATTGGAATGCATGCACAAGTCATTGACCCACTCGGGGATAGGGCTATATTAGCTACTTGCTTTCACCAAATAGCCAGCCAAGTGGGACATACAAAATGATTATTTTTCAAAAGAGATTCATTTTTATTTTTCCATAGTAAAAATAGGAAGCTTACTGATGATGATGATGATTAATTTCCACTGAGACTAACTTTGGTCTATCAGAATTTAAGAAGGATAATACTTGGTTTACTTTAAAATCGTGTTCCTATGCTCAAGCTACCACACTTCTTGGAACTATTTTGCACAAGGGAGATTATCACTTGGGAATAATTTGACCACATGGGTTTGAGCCTTCAAAAGTGACTTGGCAGAGAGACAAAACCAAAGAAAATTCTTGGTAGATTCATCTTAGTGGAAAAAAGGGAACTAGGGCTATTGAAATCCTAGTACTTCAGGTAATAACCAAGAGGAAGGTCATTTAGTATCAAGGGCTAATAAAAAACAACCTTCTCTGGGTCAAAATATATTTCCATACCGACTGAATCTCAAAACCAAGGAGACTGCATAGAGGTCAATCTCTAAAATTCATGCAACTTGGCATCAAGCATTGGCCTGGTGCTTAGCCACTAATCCCTATCAGTTTATTTATATTTCGTGAAGCCTTTAGAGTAATTCCATTCCCATTTTCTTCACCACAACATCAAGACAAGCAAACCCAACTTAAAGAAAAGGTTAGTGATGACTAGACCATGTACCTACTCAATAATGGGTTTGTTGAGTCTAAATAACTACAATTAATTTTTTCAAAGCTATCGATGTCTTCTAGAAATGGTAGTAGCAATCAAAGAGGAACGTAGCTTTGAAAAGGCTCTTATTAATTAATCACCTAGTTGAGAACCAAAAAAAAATTTCCAATTTTTTTCCTTCACACATCAAGGGGGTTACCAAATCAAATGGCCATTGAATGACATGCTTTCACCTTCCACAAATCACCCTTTCAAAACAAGGGGTTCTAGGAAACATCCTAGGCCTTCCACTTACTTTGTGCTACAAGAGTGACCTGGATTTAGAATTGGGGTAGAGTCAACAACAAGGTTTGCAAATTGATATTTTTTAAGCTCTTTTTCCCCAACAAGGCCCCTTCTAGAAAACAGTGGTGCATGAGCACTTCCCAATTCTCTTGACCTTTCACTGCTCTAATCACCCATTTAGCACATTGGGTACGGGATTGATGAAATGACCCAATCCTTCCCATACCACCCCATCCCTTTGGAATTCCAAAAAGGCCCAAATTAACTAACTTGATGGAAAACATTTTTTTTTTGCAAGTTGGCCAAGAGAAAGTCTCAAAGGAGTTCCTCCAACCCTTTATAAGCCACATTCAATGGAACCCAACAAGAAGAATAACATAGGGGTGGTAGGTGCGGGGGGGATCTTATTGGATCCCGAAGGACAAACTGAAAAAACCTTTGCTTGGGGTCTAGGCCACAAGACGAACAATGAAGCTGAGTGGATGGCTCTCTTATAGGTTTTAGAACTTTTGGACACTATATATTCCTCCAGGATAGTGATATTTGGCGACTTAAGGAAATTCATATAAAAAATGATCAATGGCTACATCATAGGTTCCATCAAGTGTAGAAGGCTATACGATAGAATCACTCCTCTCCTTCTGGACAAGTATGAGTTTTATCACATTCTACGAGCAAATAATGCCTCTGTAGATGCCTTGGCCAACATTGGGGCCTCCTTTCCCAAAGGTCACTTTTTCCTCAATGACTTAGGCACAAGCATCAAACCCATACCCTAATGTTTCTAAGGTTACATCCCCACCTACTAACCCACCCAACCTCAATTCTCGATGGAACAATGGTTATAAACTATGGTTTTATACATGCACCTTGCCTTGGAGACACATGGTCTCCACTCACCTCCAGCTCCTTCTCGATCCTTCTCGCCTTAATGAACCATCCCCTCTGGAGTAATAGCTCATTCAGATTGCACGCTCTAGGTCTCATCACTCTCTATGCAATGGCTTCTTCCTGAAGTTTCCTTCACCGCCCTCCCCCCCCCCCCCCCCCCCCCTCGCTCTTTATGTTAGCCCAAAACTTTCTCATTTCTCTGAAATATTTTTGGAAAAACTTTGCTCAATGTAATCTCAGGCATCGACGAAGGCTATGCTCGGGGGATCCCTTGGGAGTCCTTGCCTCTTATCAGGGCCTTCATTGAGGAAAGGATAGCTCTAGTTGTGTTCTTGAATTACATCTGCTCTTCGAGAGCTATTGGTCCTTCGTGGCATTCAATCTCAGGCTCTGCGTCCAGTGTTCTCATAAACGAGCATTTTCTCCTTGGAGGTAACACTCTGATCTTTGGGTGCAATTTTTTTGGGTGGAAGAAAGGATCATTTGGAACTCGCTCTTGTCATAGCAGGAAGGATTGCGACATTCTTCAGCAGGAAATTACTACTCTCATCTCAGCTTTTGGTAATCTACCTTCCAGTCTTAGTTTTATATGCTTTGGGCAGGCTCACGAGCTTACAGGTTCTAATAGGGATTTACTTAGCAGTTTTTCTAGCCTTAATCTCGCTAACCTCAATTCTAGCCATGAAAGAATGGACCGTGCAAGTGAAAATGCAGGTCTTGCAGATATGAAGACAAACCTAAGGCGTCTTTATGAAATGGTGGCTATTGGAATCATGGACAGTAGAGAGACAGCTAAAGAAATTAAAAATCTTGTTGATGTGGTTGGTTACACATCCTATCATATTAGTAACCATGATCCCAGGATTGATGATACTGAGATGAATTTAAAGGAAATCTTGGGGAAAGTGGATCGCATTCAGGAGGACCTCCAGCGTCTGGTTCAAATGAATCAAGTAATTCAAGCAAATGAAAACCCTCCAGGGGTATCTTAGCACATGGAGGAGGAATTGGTCACTCAGCCCCTGGGGAATCCAAGCAACCCTTCATGAGTTTGATAATCAACTTATGTTTTTTTGTTTACTTCTTAATCAGCAATTTATTCAGGTATATACTACCTATGTCTTTAATACTTATGTAAGAACTCTGTTCAGCATATTAAGGTCAATTCTTTGGCCTAGTTTTGCCTCTTCTATTTCAGACCAACAAGAACTACTCAGTTGCAGTTTTTTTGTAATGTATGGTTGTGCACAGCCTATTTAATATCAAACCTTTTTACAATTTCTATTAAAAAAAAACAAGAAGAATAACACATAGGGGTGGAAATAAGAACCTCGAAACAAATTAAGAATAGAGACGATAAAGACAAAAGTCAATATGTCTGCTTAACCACTTTATTAACTATTTGTTACTTATAAAATAAATTACTTAATATTTTCTTAATTACTAAGGGTAGGGATAAAGTTAGTTGTGTTTTTATCTTTTTTTTTTAACAGTTTCTCCGCAAGGAAGGAAACAGATCTGTCAATACCCAAGTTTGGATGGAAAAATACGTTGTCATGAAATCCTGTCTTCTCTACCCAAAAAAATGGCACTGAAATATTGACGAAAAGGATTGGCATTTTTAAGGAAAAGATCTGCAAGAAAAATGCTGCATAGTACCCTTCTTCACCTGCAATTATTGCTCTTCATCCTGAAAATTCTCTTGGTGATACTAAGAAACATTCTATAGGGGACCTAAGTTCATATTTAATTTGTCAAAGAACACCTTCACCATACTTATCATGTTATTTACGAAGTTTAAATTCATACTTCAAGAAGCAAATCAATTATGGGCTAAGGGTTTTCTAGGACTTGCATTTCACTACACAAGAAGAGGGGGTGATTAAAACAAAACTTATCTTGCTAAAGGTTGGTTGCAAAACCATTTTCTAACAATGGTAGTCACTCAAGATGAGAACGCATGCATACATTTAAATGAGGTGCCTACTCAAAGTAAACAACCCCTTGTAGATACAAGATATAGTGCATGACTAAATTGTATAAACAACGTGTTGTGAGTTCAAAATATAGGGCATGAATTAATTGTATAAACAACGGTCTAGAAAGGGAATGCAACTTAAAGAAAAGATAAATGCATTATATGTGCTTGTATAGGATGTATTCGAGAACCTATTAGTAGAAAATGCATGTGCTTAGAGAAAATGGAAGTTCACTTAGCCTGTGATAAATATATATCAATGTTAGTTAAAGTGTCCATGAAGAAAGAACTCTAATTATTGGCTATTTGATTGACCCTTCAAGAGGGGAGTTGCGACTTGTTTCAAGTGGTTGTTTAACTATATGCTAGCAGTTAAAACAACAATCAAACTATATTAAAGCACTCATTAATTCCTTATAGATCTGTGTGCAACAAGATAATTCAGTCGCAATGGTAGTTAATTCCTTATAACTCTACATGTGTTGTGGGTTACATCAGTTCCAACACTAGTTAATTCCTTATAACTTACTTGCATCGCATTTCATGTTATTTTTTGAACAACAAATGTAAGTCATATCTATATTTACTGCAAATAAGGGCACCTTTTTTCACATTGAACTCTCTCTATCAGCCTTATTTGAGATTGATCTAACTTGCCTCACTTATCATAAGTCTCATGCAAATGAGCTAGGGAAAATTGACCCAATACCGTCAATGCCACATGGGTTGGAATACAAAAGATGGCTTGAAATAAATTGTAACGAATGTTTAGTTGGTGAAAATTTGAAATGCAAATCTCATTGTTATGTCCCTGCAAGGGACACATAGAATTCACCTCCATTCAAACTTTGTTTGACTATCTGATTATTGCATGCATTTGCACTACCTTTATAGTTGAAATTTTATTTTATTTTTCCTCCTTTATTGTTTTTATTTTTAAATCCCCATTTATCTGAATTATCATTGGGTCAGCTGAAGATGATGTAATCCCTGGGTTTTGTGCCAAGAACTATGTTGACACGTTGGTGTATCATCGGTGGAGTTATTTAAATGATTTTGTATGAGTGTCTTGATTGTTGCATCAACTCTGGATGGTGTGGACAACACTGGAGGGTGGCTTTGGCCATGTGAGATCAGATCAACATATTTTTGAGGTCATAACGTTTACTATCCTCTATGTTGGGTGGTTCAATGCATTTAATTTTGCTATTTTCTATAGTTTCAAAGGGCGTTTCTAGTCAAAAGCCTTGCCTTCTTCTTGAGTATTCAACAACGTTCTTTATTCATTGTCCCCCTATTAGTTTTATGGTTCATTCAGTCATGTTCTCTTCCGGGTTGGTTGTTGACCCAAGATAGTCTTCTTTGTATTGCTTATTGTGCCTACTCAATTGCACTGTCGGCATCTACCATTTCAATACCACTTTATTCTTTTGTCATGTGCAAGGATTTGTGTGGTTGGATTTTATGCCTACGAACATTTGTGCTGGTTGAATTTCTCTTTGCTTGGTAATGTTTACCATTTTACTTCCTGTATTGTTCCTTGTGGTTTTGGTTTCACCTTTCTGATTCAATATTCTTTCTAATGCATTCCATTCGACGATGCAGGTATTGGTCTCCAACAACAAATTTACTTTTTTGTGGTCCCCAATTTTTTCATGTTGTGTATAACTAGTTTGACTCCTTGCTTTTGTTCAGGTATGCCTGACTATCCAGACTCTTAGATTGTTTAGGCCTGCACATTGTCCAATTTTTCCTCGCTTGTGTGGATTCCATTAACTGAGTTGTTTACTACTTTACTATGTTGGTTAAGGGTTCTGTTAAAATTCTTATGGTGGATTCGCCTGTCTTATTGAGGGTTTCTTCCCCAATGCATAGATTTCATCTTCAGTTAAATGCATTTCTGAAATATGGTTTTAATATATTCATTTGACCCACATTGTCTTTATTAATTCCATCTTGACTTTTTATGTCCCTCCAGTTGACACATATCATTAAGTGTTTTCCATTCTCATTGGTGAATTACACAAAATTGGTGAGTTATTTATTCTCCTACGTAATTTTGGATTGATATACATGTTAGATAAACAGAGACAAAAAACCAGAGATAAACATCAGTCTCTAATATGGTAAAACCCCATAAGGGGAAACGTTGTTGGAGGAGCCTAGTAGTCCAAGCTTACTAGATCCTCCAGTCGACTAATTGTAGATTATGTTGACCCCATAGGTCGTGTCGATCAGCTGAACAAACAGATAGTTATGTAACTATTTGTAAATCATATATATAGGATGTAGAGTCGGATAGAAACTCGGTTCAGTTTATTGTATGAACCCACATGTATTCTTGAGTAATATAAGTTATTGTTATTATGTCTACCATTCCTTGTCTCTTGTTCTGTCATTGTTATATGAATCTATATATGTATCACTAGTAACCTTGCAATCTGATTGATTAACACATTGGTTTCGTTGTCGGTGGTACATGTATCAGACGAAAATGACTATGACCAGATGATATTAGAGAAGGAGATTAAGGATTGGTGGTAGCGAAAAATAGCAAACTACCTGCAAATTTATGCCAAAAGAAACAAACTGGTTGTTGCTCAAGCAAAGGATAAATTCTTCTTTGAAACACATGAAAAGTTCATCGCGTCCGTCCTCTCTGCACTGAAGAAGCCCCTGGATGAGAAATACGGTAGATGAGAAGGAACAACAACTACACCAAAAACTAACTCGAGGAGGCCGCACAAATTTTTTGGAGTGGTTCAAAAGAATTGCTGATGAATTTTGTGAGGGACGCGCTATTGATGAACGAGTCTCTATTGAAAACATTCAAGAGAGATTCTATCACAACCTCACTAAACAATTTATGTGCTCGCTACCGACACTTTTATTCAAATTTTCGATCGATAAGGGAGTCACACATATTGCCGAAGCTCGACCACTATTTCCAACACCACCAATAAACACAAACTGGGAAGACAAGAAATAAGAGTGGGAAAAGTATGTTTAAGAGAGAGAGAGTGGGAGTACTTCCTACGCAAATAACTAGTTACACCCTAGCTTTCTAAAAATATTTCGGGTCAAAAATGGGGGGTTGCTGGTCATGTCTGGGTAAAGTAGAGAAATAATTGTCGACTTATGAAGAAAACTGCAAGGCCACCAATGAAAATTCAAAATAAAAAGGAAAAAAACAGAACAATCACACACAAAAGCACTTCAGATATACAGAAGATCGAAAGGGAAAAGAGGAGAAAGTGACGGGAATAAATTAGAGATCAAGTTGATGTACTCCAACAAGAAAGAAAATTCAATATGGTGACAGAATCATAAGGAAATCCACCAGATTCAGGTCATGACCGACGAGAAGAGGGCATTGATGAAGAGTTGTCACCCATGGAAGAATACTTGTGGATAGAGAGGGATAGTGCTCTCTAAGTAACCATACCGCAAAATATAATACCATGTTCCCTATCAAATCTTATTGATATTTCCCAAGTGCAAGATATTGTTCAAGAAGACCTGGGACTACGAGCTTGCCAATTAGGTTATGGAGTCGACGAGACGACACAGAAAATGATTTCGACCATATTTTAATTCATCGACCACAAGAAGGGAATTGGATCACTTTTCAACCCTGTTATTCCTCTCGCAGTATTCATCTACTTTACTCAGAGCATGGAGGAGCACCCCCCCAGCCAATTCCATCTAGAACCAATTCACCAAATCTGTCAGATTCACCGAGAAGAGAATTAGCCCAGTTTGAAAAAAAAATTACCCGAGTTTCGACAGAAGTGGTCGACATAAATCGACTTCTAGTCAAAAGAGAAATGGTTGTTACAGAAAACACCACCGATAGAAACAAAAGTTCCATTGAAAATAACTTTGAAGAAAAAGCAATTACAAGGAGTAACCCACCACCACCACCACCAAACCCATCGACTGAAGGAGACAAAGACGTTGAATATATGTCACACATGACAGCTCATATCCCCCTCTATGAGGGATATGAATACCCCAAACGACACCGGTTCGTATGTGAGTCGATATGGGAGGCTAACATCTTCTCTACCGAATACCGTCAAATGGAACAGTTTGCTGGTGCTCTTCGAAAACAAGCACTTACTTGGTACATGACCTACATTGAAAAAATGTTGAATGTGACAAAAGGTCAAATTAATCAACAGTTCATGTCATTCTTTAAAACGCCCGGCGCCAAGCATCTTTGTAACACCCCGATTTTGACCCCGTTTGCATTAAAATGTATATGATGTATATATTGTAATTAATCGTGGTGTGGAGTTAAAGGCAAAAGCCCCACCATCGATTTAATTTTTATGATGTTCTGGGGATTAAAATCATTGTCGATGGTATATCATGCTATCCAACACATATTAATTTTGGCATCATGTAAACATGCATCTTAATTAAAAATACCCACAACCAGCTATGTCAATGCAACCATAATGAAAAGGGCATGATTTTCCTAAAGAATAGGGAGGGAAATTATTTAAACCTTTGGGCCAATGGGGAAAATCAAATTGTCAAAGGGAGAACCCATCAAACCCTCAACTACCCATTTTGTCTTTTTCCCCAATCATTAAATTCTTCCAAAATGTGGTTGAGTTAGTTATTGCATGGACTGGGGAGAGTATGGACAGAAATTTGAATTGGGCAGAGGACCCATTTTTGGAAAATGTTTTTTTTCTGAATTGTGGGGAAAGTAAATGCTTGGGAACGCATTCCCAAGACATTACTCACCCATTACTTCCATTTTCCTCACCCATTCTCCTTCACGTTGGCTTCATGCATGCAGCTGAAGTTCTCTATGTGTTATCATTCACGTTTTTTCTCCTTTTCCTCATATTTGCATGCCCATAAATTCGTTTTGGTTATTATTCAGCAAGAGAGCAAGAAATATTTACATTATCCTATGTTTTTATGAATTCTCCAATGGTTGGGCACCATTTTTACCTTGTTGAGTGGCCAAGAAGCTAGATTCACGATTTTGGGGTTTATGGCAGTCGTTTTGGCTCCTGTATTTCCATAGTCACCTTCATAAATCAAAAACACGATTTGTGATTTTTCATAGGTCAATTTTATCCCTAGGAATTCATTAAACGATTGTTGAAATCGTATTTCTCTCCCTGGTGTTTTCTCCATCTGCACATTCATTTTTGGGTTTCCTAACGTTTTTCCAAGGACCGGCAATTGGTATTTTGTTGTATGTGCACTATTTCCTTGGTCTGAGTTTTTATACTCTTTGATTTGGTCTAAATCAGTTAAGAGTGGAAGAGGTAATTTGCCTGATAAGTCTAGTGCATGAGGAACCTCACTGGGAGATATTTAGGGCTGATTATTCCTTACTGAACATCCTGAATAGCACTGGAAAGGAATGCATAGCCTGAGGAACTGTACAGCAGAGAAGGGGATGATTCCTTGTGTTGGATGTGTATGTGTTGAGAAAGCCAATTCAGATCTTGTGCAGGTGTCCATAGCTCTATGGTTGAGCTCACTAGTTTAGCAACAAGCCTTTCCATTCCCTTGGCAGTCTGATAAACCCAAACATAGCTTTGGCTAGACTAATTTTTGACATATCTTTGGCTATGTGTGAGCCTGCTAGTTTCCTTTTTCTTGGGGAATCATGCCCAGCTCGGGGGTGGCATTGTTGCTGAGAGATTAAGGAGCACACTGGCCTATGGTTGGGTGGAACATTGCAGCGACATAGATGGTTGCGGGAAGCTTCATTCAAAGATAAGTATTATTGTGAATTTACCCATGCAATTATATTGTTTATATGAATTATGATGAACATGTTAAAATGTGTTGAATGCTTGAACTAAATGTAATTTTCTTCCGTTGAAAGATAATTCTGTATGCATATGTCTATCTTGAGTTCAATGCATTTTATTTTACATTTATGGGTCTAGTTTCCCAAGTAGATAGCAGCAATCGGTAGCATCCTCTTCATCCATCGGAGGTTCGGGGACGTTACAGTGTGGTATCAGAGCACACATTGCAGCATTGGCCTCAATGGGCTATGAAGAAGCAATGACAGAGGCAAGGTTACCTCTTCCCAGTAGCGAAAAAAAATGAGAAACACAGGGAGAATTTCTAAATTTCAAACAAAAATTCTAAGTATGAGAAATATCAGATGACTTGAGCTGAGTCCATCTGATACGTTGGATGACTTAAGCTGAGTCCATATGATAAATAAACCCAGCAAAGAGAAATTTTGAAAAGTTCCTGAGTTTGAATTTTTGCCGAAGGTCTTCGGCTGGGAAGAGCTGAGGGTCTCGACTGAGAGGAGCCGAGGGTCTCGACTTGGAGGAGCCGATACATCGACTAACAACCCAAGACCCAGCCGACAAGGAAAACAAAGAGGAAAATTTTGAAAAAAAAAATTTGAAGTGTTAAAATTATCAGAAGATGTTTGCTAAAGCGGAGCCGAGGTGTCATCAAGGCTCACCAAAAGGGAGCCAACACGGTGGCGGAAAGAGGAAGAAGAGAAGAAAAATTCAAAAAAAAATTGAAGTATAGGAAATATCGGAAAAAAATTTCCGATGGCTCTCGAGAGAAGCTCTCCGGGGCATCTCAAAAGACAGAGGAAGATCGAGCCAATGCATCGGAAGACAAAGGAAGATCGAGTTGATGCGTCAAAAGAAAGAGGAAGATCGAGTCGATGCGTCGGAAGACAGAGGAAGATTGATTCAATGCGTCAGAAGTAAGAGGAATATCGAGCCAATGCGTCAAAAGATAGAGGAAGATCGAGTCGATGTGTTGGAAGACAGAGGAAGATCGATCCGATGCATCAGAAGATAAAGGAAGATCGACCCGATGTGCATCAGAAGACAAAGAAAGATTGATCCGATAAGGCATTGAAAGAGAAATGAGGACTCACCTGATAAAGCATCGGAAGAGTTGTCAACAAGTGACCTGATACATCGAATGGCTTGTTGGGAAGGGATCTGATTAGATGGAAAAATATGAAATTTTTAGTGGGATTTTTCAACAGATTTCAGCAGTTTTCAGTGGAATTATAGGTTCTGAAAAGGCAAAAAATGGCAGCGATCTTATGTGCCAGATTGCATGAAAAAAAAATATTTACAAAAAAAAAATGAGGGCACTGCCCTCAACCCGCCCTGCAGTAAGGGGACAAGTCCCCTTGACACCCGTCGTCCCCTTAAGACTGTCGTTCTTGGTGAAAAGAAAATTATGTGTTTTGACAAAGTTGTCAATATAGTATTTTCCAATGGAGGTAAGTAATGGATGAATTCATGAGAGTTTTATGCAGCTAACAATTGTGTTTATTAACACATTGTGCAGAATTATAGTCACCTTCAGAGGCAGCATCCCGCATAGAGCAGTTTCAAAATTTTCATTCTTGGTTGGACCAAGATGAGAATCGATGACATGAATGATGCACAGGACCCCTATGAGTTCGAGGAAGATGCTATGGGAGAAAATGTCAGAGTTGGAAATGACGAGACAGAGTCTAATGGGAGAAGATTTCAAGATACTCCCCTAGATTTTGCAGCCACCATGAGGATCCTAAGGGTGGATTTGCAAAGTTTCGGAGAAGACAATGAAAGGATGCTTAAGGCTCATGAAGATCAAAATCATATAAATGCAGCTATACTGCAGAGTTTGACAGACATCCAAGGACAGATAAAGTTTGGGCATCCGACAACTAATCCAGAAAGAAGCAAGAGTAGCGCCAAGGGAGATTCCTGTAAAAGGTCCCATGTCTCCAGGAGGGCTTCCAAGGATAGGAGGAATACTCTAGAATGGCCTACCAGTGGGTCATCTGATTCTGAGAAACCCAGTGGGGATTCAAGCTCTCTATCTCGTGGGAATATGAGGAGGAGACATTACAAGAACAATTTTTGAGATGAATTCAAAGAGGTCAAGACTGGTCAAGAAGCTGAGGCTTGGCTTCTTGGGATGAGGAAGTATTTCCAAGTTCAAGACTACTCCATAAATATGAAAGCAAGGGTATCTATATTTAATTTGACTGGAAGAGCATCCATATGGTGGGAACACCACAGACAAGTAAAGATGGTTAATGAAAGAAGAATTGTGTGGAAACAATTCAAGAAGTATTTCAAGAAGAAGTATCTCTCTGACAGGTACTATGATGATAATATTAAGGAGTTCCATGAGCTGAGATTGGGACAGCAGACTATGGAAAAGTATGCAAATAATTTCTTGGAACTATTGAGGTATGTCAGGTATATCAAAGATGAGAAAGTGAAGATCCAGCATTTCCTAAGTGGATTTCCTTAGTCTTACAAAGACAGAATTGAGTTTTATGAACCTAGAACTCTTAAAGAAGCAATAAGGAAGGATATGTATTGCTATGAGCAAAGAAAAGGTAAACCTGATTATCATAAGACATGGAAGGACAAAAGGAATGAGAAGTCTTACCAAAGGAAGAAAGGTTTCAAACCTTCTAACTTCAGGAATCAGCAAAACCAACCATCACAAGCTGCGAATAAGCCAACTAGAGTCGTGGGAGAAAAGCCAAAAGATCTGCAATAGAACAGAGAACCTCTCCAATGTTGGAAATGTGGAGGACCCGACATGCGCAGAAATTGTCCACTTGAGAATGAGAATGAAAGGCCAGCTTACAACATTCAAGAAGCAGAAATAGTGGGTCAAGTAGCAAGGGTCGTCCCTAGGATTTATGCAGCACTAGAGGACCGCTAGGCAAATCACTGGTCAACTATGGTTGAGGTTGCAAGTAAGATTGTTGAGCAATATGTTTCTATTTTGGTTGACCCTAGTTCTATTCACAGTTACATTACCCCTAAAGTAGTGGAGATTTGTGCTTTTAAGAAAGTAAAGCATATCAAATCTTGGTTAGTTCAGCTAGCCACTGCAACTAAGAGAAAGGTTAGTGAAGTGGTAGAGAAATGTCCATTGGTCATGAATGGATTGGTCACTTGTGTGGATCTAAATGTTCTACCACTTGGTTCCTATGATGTTCTCATTGGAATGGATTGGTTAGAAGCTCACAGAATAAAGCTTGACTGTCACAATAAGACTTTCGAATGCATGGATGAAGAAGGGAACCCAGTAGTGGTAAGAGGTATTCCAAAGGTGATTTCTGTAAGGCAGATTTCATCCATACAGTTGAAGAAGTTCTGTAGGAAAGGTTGACAATTGTATGCAGCTCATATTTTGGAGGCAACTGAGAATGAAACTCCTAGGTTGGAGGACTTTCATGTGTTGTAGGAATTCAGGTATGTGTTTCCTGATGAGATTCCAGGGCTTCCTCTAAAGAGGGAAATTGATTTCAAAATTGAACTTGTACCAGGAGTAGCACCAGTGTCCAAGACACCCTACAGAATGAGTACACTGGAAATTCTAGAGCTAAAGATGCAACTGCAAGAGTTGTTGGAGAAGAAGTATATCAGGCCAAGTGTGTCTCCTTGGGGAGCACCAGTTCTGTTTGTAAAGAAGAAAGATGGTACACTCAAGTTGTGTATTGATTACAAACTGTTGAACAAAGTACTGTGAAGAACAAATATCCTTTGCCTAGGATTGATGACCTCTTTGATCAAATGAGAGGAGCAAAGGTATTTTCCAAGATTGACTTGAGGTCTGGTTACCATCAGGTGAGAATCAAGGATGAAGACATTCATAAGACAGCCTTCACAACAAGGTATGGACATTATGAATTTGTAGTGGTACCATTTGGTCTCACAAATGCACCAGCTACATTTATGTGTCTTATGAATAGTGTCTTCAGTAGGTATTTGGACAAGTTTGTTCTTGTTTTCCTTGATGACATTCTTATTTATTCTAAGAATGAGGAAGAGCATAAAGAGCATTTAAGATTGACATTACAATTGCTCAGGGAGCATCAGTTGTATGCAAAGTTGAGCAAGTGTGATTTCTATAGAGATAGAATTCAATATTTAGGTCGCATTATCTCAGAAGAGGGTATATCTATGCACCCTGAAAATATTGAAGCCATTATGAATTGGCCTACTCCAAGAAATGTGATAGATGTAAGATCTTTTATGGGACTTGCAGGATACTACAGGAGATTCATTGAAGGATTCTCCAAAGTTGCACATGCCACCACCTCTTTGCAAAAGAAGGGGATAAGATTTGAATGGACATCAAGGTGTGAAGGAAGCTTCCAGCATTTGAAGAGTCTTCTCACCAGTGCACCAATATTGAAAGTTGCAGACCCAGAGAAATATTTTTTGTTGTGTACCGATGCATGTGGACAAGGACTTGGAGGAGTCCTTATGCAAGACAACCACGTGATATGTTATGAATCAAGAAAGCTGAAGGAGCATGAGAATAACTATGCCACTTGTGATCTAGAACTTGCAACCATAATACATGCTCTCAAGATATGGAGGAATTACTTGATGGGAAGAAGATTTGAGTTAAGGATAGACCATTGTGGTTTGAAGTATTTGTTTGATCAACCTACTCTAAATGCTAGGCAAGCTAGATGGCTGGAGTTTTTATGTGAGTTTGATTTTGAAATCAAGAACATAAAAGGAAAAGAGAATAAGGTAGCTGATGCACTCGGCAGGAAGGTGCAAGAAATGCATGTGGCATCTCTTATTATTTTCTAATCAGATTTGAGACAGCAGATTGTTAATCATACTGCTGGAGATGAATTGTATGAGTAGGTAAAAGACAAATTGCAGCAGCAAAGTCTTGAAAAGAGGTATGAGGGATATAAGTTGGAAGAAGATGGACTTCTTACTTATAAAGGCAGAATTTATATTCCAAATGTAGCAGAGTTGAGGAGAGTTGTCATGGATGAGATCCATCAAGCTCCATATTCTGGTCACCCAGGATATCAGAAGACAATTGCTACAGCCAGAAAGCAGTACTTTTGGCCAGGAATGAAAAAGGACATGGTTGAATATATTTCAAGGTGCATGAAATGTCAGCAGGTAAAGGTTGAGCATCAACACCTAGCAGGTTTGTTGCAGCCTTTGCTAGTTCCAAAATGGAAATGGGAAGTTATTTCCATGGATTTTATTACAGGATTGCCAATGACTTGGAGACAACATGATTCCATCATGGTTGTGGTGGAGAAGTTGACAAAGGTAGCACATTTTATACCGGTTAAGTCTACGCATAAGACTGATGACATTGCAAAGATATTCATGAAAGAGATTTCCAAATTGTATGGATTGCCTAAGGCAATAGTCTCTGACAGAGATGTCAAGTTCACTTCCAATTTTTGGAAGGGGTTGTTTGTAGATTTGGGTACAAAGCTGAAATTCAGCACTGCCTACCATCCTCAGACTAATGGTCAGATGGAGAGATTCAACCAGGTGCTTGAAGACATGCTTTGCATGTATGTGATGGATAAACCAACCAAGTGTGAATATTATTTACACTCGGTAGAATTTTCTTATAACAATGGATAGCAAGCATCCTTGGGGATGAGTCCATATGAAGCTTTATATGGCAGAAGGTGTAGGACACCAGTGACTTGGGATAATCCAGTGAACAGGGTTGTGCTTGGTCCAGAATTGCTCAAGGAGATGGAGCAAGAGGTTGTAAAGATTAGGCAGAATCTGAAAGTAGCCCAAGATAGATAGAAAAGCTATGCAGATAAGCACAGGGTGAACAGAGAGTTCAATGTTGGGGATCATGTCTACCTCAGAGTGAGGGTAAAGAAAAGTTCCTTGAATCTTGGAATTTGTGCCAAGCTATCACCAAGATTTTGTGGGCATTTTGAAGTGCTCGAAAGAATAGGGCCAGTTGCATATAGGCTTGCATCGTCTGCTAGCACTAGAGCTCATAATGTTTTTCATGTTTCTTTTCTTAAGAAATATGTACATGATCCTAACCATGTTATAAATTGGGATGTGATTCAGGTGGAACCCGAGGGAGAGTTCCAAATCGAGCTAATGTGCATCCTTGACAGGAAGGTCACAATGCTCTGGAACTGAGCCATAGAGCAGGTAAAGGTGCAATGGGATCACTACGGTTCTGAAGAGGTTATGTGTGAGCTGGAGGATTCCATGCGATTGGCACATCCATTTTTGTTCAAATCTGTAGAGCACTGAGACGGTACTAGTGTAGCATTTTGTTCAATTTTGTAAAGCAATAAAGATAGTGCTATTGAAGGGGGAGGGGAATGTAACACCCTGGTTTTGACCCCATTTGCATTAAAATGTATATGATGTATGTATTGTAATTAATCATGGTGTGGAGCTAAAGGCAAAAGCCCCACCATCGATTTAATTGTTTTATGTTCCGACGATTAAAATCATTGCCGATGGTATATTGTATCCGACACATATTAATTTTGGCATCATGTAAACATCCATCTTAATTAAAAATATCCACAACCAACTATGTCAATGTAACCATAGTGAAAAGGGCATGATTTTCCTAAGGAATAGGGAGGGAAATTATTTAAACCTTTGGGCCAATGGGGAAAATCAAAATGTCAAAGGGAGAACCCATCAAACCCTCAACTACCCATTTTGTCTTTTTCCCCAATCATTAAATTCTTCCAAAATGTGGTTGAGTTAGTTATTGCATGGAGTGGGGAGAGTATGGGAAGAAATTTGAATTGGGTGGAGGACCCATTTTTGGAAAATGTTTTTCTGACTTGTGGGGAAAGTAAATGCTTGGGAATGCATTCCCAAGCCATTATTCACCCATTACTTCCATTTTCCTCACCCATTCTCCTTCACGTTGGCTTCCTGCATGTAGCTGAAGTTCTCTGTGTGTTATCATTCATGTTTTTGCTCATTTTCCTCATATTTGCATGCCCGAAAATTCTATTGGTTATTATTCAGCAAGAGAGCAAGATAGATTTGCATTCTCCTGTGTTTTCATGGATTCTCCAATGGCTGGGCACCGTTTTTACCTTGTTGAGTTGCCAAGAAGCTAGATTCACAATTTTGGGGTTTATGGCAGTCATTTTGGCTCCCGTATTGTCATAGTCACCTTAGGAAATCGAAAACATGATTTGGGTTTTTGCATAGGTCAATTTTTTCCCTAGGAAGTCATTAAACGATTGTTGAAATCGTATTTCTCTCCTCGGGGTTTTCTCCATCTGCACATTCATTTTTGGGTTTCCCAAAGTTTTTCCAAGGACCGGTAATTGGTATTTTGTTGTATGTGCACTCTTTCCTTGGTCTGAGTTGTTATACTCTTTGATTTGGTCTAAATCAGTTAAGAGTGGAAGAGGTAATTTGCCTGATAAGTCTAGTGCATGAGGAACCTCACTGAGAAATATTGAGGGTTGATTATTCCTTACTGCACATCCTAAATAGCACTGGAAGGGAATGCATAGCTTGAGGGACTGTACACCAGAGAAGGGGATGATTATTTGTGTTGGATGTGTATGTGTTGGGAAAGATAATCCAGATCTTATGCAGGTGTCCATAGCTCTATGGTTGAGCTCACTAGTTTAGCAACAAGCCTTTCCATTCCCTTGGCAGTCTAATAAACCCAAACATAGCTTTGGCTTGACTGATTTTTGACATTTATTTGGCTATGTGTGAGCCTTCTAGTTTCCTCTTCCTTGGGGAATCATGCCTCCTTTTCCTTGGGGAATCATGCCCAGCTCGGGGGTGGCAGTGTTGCTGAGAGATTAAGGAGCACACTGGCCTGTGGTTGGTTGGAACGTTGCAGCGGCATAGCTGGTTGTGGGAAGCTTCATTCGAAGATAAGTATTCTTGTGAATTTACCCATGAAACTGTATTGTTTATGTGAATTATGATGAACATGTTAAAATGTGTTGAATGCTTGAACTAAATGTAGTTTGCTTCCGCTGAATGATAATTCTTTATGCATCTGTGTATCTTGAGTTCAATGCATTTTTTTACGTTTATGGGGCTAGTTTCCCAGGTAGATAGCAGGAATCGGTAGCGTCCTCATCACCGGTCGGAGGGTCAGCGACATTACAATCTTGTAGCTAAAAATCTAAATAACATAGCTCAGAACCGACAGAAACAGTTCAAGAATATGAAAAAATATTTAAGGATTTACTGAGCCAGTTGGAATATAATATTAATGAGAAATTACTGATTCAATGGTTTGTTGCTGGACTACTACAAAAAAATTGAATTCATATTTGGCTGGATAACTTCAACACATATGAAGATGCACGTACCAGGGCGTTACATATTGAAATGGACGAGGATTATCCTGTAAATCTAGTCAATAGATATATTGAGGAACAATTGAAAAACATGCAAAAACCAATACATGAAATGAACCTCGGAGGAAACGATGTTTGGTGTAAAAAAATGCTCGACAACTGGTCATACGAAAGATGACTGCCGATAGGATGACCGTCGACAAGAAATCTGGTTCATGCAGACGAAAGGCTTTTGCGGCATATGCCAGGAGCATGACTTACATGCAATGAAAGATTGCCCATATAATATGAAGAACAAGCAATCTCGTTGGTGCACAATATGCGAAGTCAAAAGCCACTCGATATCAAAATGTCAGTTAGATTTGAAAAATCGACAGAACTATCAAGCATTCTATCACACAAATGTTGTCATACAGAATAATAGTGTTGATGATAATGAAAGGAATAATAATAATGACTGGAATGATCAAAATAATTATCAAAGGTATGAGGACCGCATATACGACTGTTGGAATGACAACTATAACTGACGTGGAGGAATTCAAGGTTGAGGCCAATATTTTGGAAATAAGGAAAACATACCACGTCAGACCATCCAGTTCTATACATGCCTAAATGAAGGACATCGACATGCAGATTGTCCACACAAGGACCGAACCGACCTGAAATTTTGTAGAAGTTGTGCAGTAGGTGATCACTCTTTGGAGGATTTCCCTACCATGCTTGAAAAAATAAACAATAAAAATAATGTTAATGTCTTGTTTAGTGTTCGAAAGTGTGATATTTCTCAAACTAAGAATTTGCAATTTGTTACTATACAAGGAACAAAAATTGGCATGGATAATCCAAAAATTAGTAAAATAAAAAGTAAAGAATATTATCCTAAATATACACAATAAAAATGGCTATATAATGATGCATCAAATATATTCCAAGACCTAGCATCACATGAAGAAAATGATGACTCTCAAGAGAAGACTACTAATGAACTAATTAAACTAATAAATAATGATGATTTTGTTGCAAAGTTGATAGATTCAATGTACATTCTTAAAAATAATTTTGGCGAAGATAAATAGGATAAAACTATATGTAGCCTTAATAAAAAAGATAAATATGAAGCCGACCCATTAGCCGATCTCAAAATTGAAGGATACCTCATCTGATAATTGGTTCTTGACTTCGGATCGCAGGTAAACATAATGACCGAAGACACATGGGAACAACTTGGTAAACCTCGATTAAAATAATCTGGCATATATTTAAAATTAGTGAATCAAGGATTAATCAAACCCATTAGTGTCTGGGAAAATGTCGATACGACTATTAAATGCATCTCAACTAAAGTAGGCTTCAAAATTATTAACCCTAAGGAAGGATCCAGTTCCTTTCCAGCTCTGGTAGGTTGACCATGGGGACGAAAAAATGAAGGCATCTATTTCATTAGATAAATAAAGAAACAAACTTAATGGTAATGGGAAAAGAGTCATTGTTCTGATCCATACATCCCAAGGAGAACCTTGGACAGAACCCATAGATGAATATTTCGACATTCAACAGTTATACCAAATACATAATAATGAATACTGAACCTAACGCATATGGAGAACTCCACTTGGGGAATCCTGATTCGATCAGTTATAACTCAGATGCAGAATTATATGATTGGGAACTAGAAAATTATGAATTAAAAGCACAAGAATGTTGGACCATCCAGATCATTCCTAAAAACAAAACCCAACAATATTTTCTGTCACTACAATCCCTAAAATATTTGAACGAAAAATTAGAGAGTATCCATCTTTGACACTAGCAAAAAAGTGAACATAAAGCCGACCACCACTTAGATACAAAGAATGTGAATCACCAGCATTTCATGTTGAACAAGTTTCTAAAACTATAGGTGAACAAGGCTGACTCCAAAGTCTGGTCGAGACATTTACAAGGCAAGCTGCTTGATGGTGGGATACACAACAGTCAAGACTACAAACATGGATGACAACTTAAACTTACTTTATCAAAATATTTGGAGGGAATAAATTAATAACACAATCAAATATACCAGCCTTCACACAAGGGTAGGACCATGAGAAACACATTGCTACATGTGAAAAAGAGTCGACAATATTAGGTTATAAAGATGAGCAAATCTGGTCGCACTTGTTTCCAAATACACTTGATGATCTACCAGTTAAGTGGTATAAAATGGAAGAAGCACAAGGAGAAATGTTCACATGGAATGAAATTAAAGAAAATTTTCTTAACGACTTCAAATTTTCACCTCAAGATGAACTATCGGTCGAAGCATCTAAACAAATAAAAAAATTTCTACAACCCACTGAAAACAAAAAAGCCACAGAAACGCGACAAAGATTAATATTAAGTGCTAGTACAATCGTCAGCTACATGAATGCACCACTTATGGATATTTTCTATGGCACAAAAGAGATAATTACACAATTCATTGTCAGCAAGTACCATAATGGTAAATTCTATTTCGACACACCTATGGAAATCACCAGTGATCTAATCAACCGACATGATCAACATACTCAACCTAGATATGCGTCAAAATATGGAGAATCTTTCGAGAATCACCACATTGACTATAGACAGACAAAAATCACTTCGCACTTGGGAAGAATTTCAGCATCAACTATCAATCACTGTAGAAACTACTGTAGAAGTATGCTTTTAGCGAAAACCATCTATCAAGCAGCACAGTTCGTAACTGAAGAATAATACAACAGCATGGCTACTCAAGACAAAAGATTGGAATATCTGCATTTCTTCGAGATGAAGAAAATTGTGTGCTGGGGGAGAGGAGCATAGTCACCCAAGCTAGCTAGATCCTCCAGTCAACTAATTTTAGATTATGTTGACCTCATAGGTCGTGTCGGTTAGTTGAACTGACAGGTATTCATGTAAATTTTTGTAAATCATATATATAGGATGTAGAGCCGGATAAAAAATCGGTTCAGTTTATTATATGAACCCACATGTGTTCTTGAGTAATATAAGTTATTGTTATTATGTATACCATCCTTTGTCTCTTATTTTTTCATTTTTATATGAATTTATATATGTATTATTGGTAACCTTACAATCTGATTGATTACAACAAACATCCACGTAGGAAAAGTATTGATTCTCATTAATCAAGAACATGGAGATGACAATATGGGCCATTTCTACCATTCATCCTACCACACATTTACAATACGTATCCAAACCATGCACTATATACTTCATCAAATAAATTACAGGAGAAGAATTGTTGTCGGTTATGCCAGTTACACAAACTTCCCATTAACAAATCTAATTTTGTGTTAGTTTTCAATATTAACAATATCCACCTTGACAACAAAATTTTCTAATACTTTTCCCAATACTATTCATCACCTTTTTCCAAACCAAGAGAAACCACACACCATCGTAGCTTCTCTAATAACACTCATTTTGTATACATATCTACACAATTTTCTTGAGTATGAACCTATTTTAGAACTGCTCCACCTTCACCAATGGCTTTTCTTACAAAATGATACTTTACATCATTACGTTTATTATTACTATAATATATAGGATCTGTAGTCAAATGTATAGCAATTTGACTGCCATAGAAAGCAATCTTCACTGTTCTGCAACCTTCCAATTTCTCTTAGTAGACCTTTCATCCAAATTGCCTCTTTGCAAGCATATGAGGAAGCAATGTATTGAAAATCTATAGTGGATAAATCAATTGTTTCCTGAAGCTTTGATATCCAACTTATAGCTCAACCTGCAAGAGTAAAGACAAAACCTGAAGTAGATCTTCTCTTGTCCAAATCACCTGCAAAATCTGAATCAACATAAGCGCATACATAATCACTATTATTCTTAAAGGTGATACAATAGTCACTTGTTCCTCTTCTGTACCGAAGCACCCATTTCACTGCATTCCAATTTTATTTTCCTGGATTTGCCATGTATTTACTTAAAACACCTATTGCATGTGAAATATCAGGTCTAGTACACACCAATGCATACATTGAACATCCTAATACATTGGCATAAGGTACATGAGACATATAACCCTTTTATTCAACACTACTAGGATACAAACCTGAAGAAAGCTTAAAAATGGGAAGCCAAAGTAACATTCATATGTTTTTCCTTATTCATTTTGAATCTTACAAGAATTTTCTCAACATACTTCTCCTGTGAAAAACTATTTCTTCTTTATCTTTTTATTTCAATACCCAATTTGTTTTTTGCATCTCCAATATTCTTCATATTAAACATCCTAGCCATCTGAGCCTTCAACCTGTTAATCTTGCCCATGCTTTTACTCACAATAAGCATATCATCGACATACAACACTAAGATAATGAATATGTCATTCAACCTTTTGACGTATAAACAATGATCATATTCACTTCTAGTATAACCTTGGATCACCATGAAACAATCAAACTTATTCTACCATTGCTTGCGTGATTGTTTCAGGCCATACAATCATTTCTTGAGCGTGCAAACTAATATTCCATTATGATGTTGCACAAAACATTATGGTTATTCCATAAAAAATATCCTCATCTAAATCTCCATGTAATAATGTTGTTTTAACATCTAGTTGATCTAACTCCAAATCAAGCAATGCAACTAGTGATACAATACGAATAGATACAAGCTTTACATCCGGTAAAAAAATCTCATGATAGCAATACCTTCCATATGAGAATTCCCTTTTGTGACCAATATGGCTTTGTATATTTCAACATTACCATCAATGCCTTTCTTCAACTTGAGGACCCGCTTACATGCAACAAATTTTCTATCTTTGGGGAGTTCAACCAATTCTCATGTCTTGTTTTTCTTCAAAGAATCCATTTCTTCTTTCATTTCCATCTTTTGCTTAGCATTGTCCACGGGGACTTCACTTAGTGAACCTCTCACATAGCACGTGCGATCGTGGGATATTAAAGAATACCCTTAATTTCCAGATACATTGACCCAAACTCTTTTTGTTNCCTCATCCCCCCCAATACCTGCAATATATTGGTTCAATTTTTGATAATTTTAAAACCCGCAATATGAACTAACGTGATAGGATATTGGTCAACAAGTGAAGCCCCCATGGCATTGTCAACACAGTCAATGGCTTCCTGAAAACAAGAAGGTTCTCCATTATCAGTAAATAAAGCAACAAGAGAAACAAAATCGATATACCTCTTAGGAGGATTCCTCTCCATTGTTGATCTTCTCGGTGTAGGTTGTGGGGTTTCCACATTATATTGAATTTCATTATCTTCTATGACTTATTTATCACCAAAAACTTCTTCTTTATTCTTTGAGTCATGAGAAGATTGGGTCTTCAACTGAACTAGTTGTTTTGATAGTATATGTTCCTATTTCACATCAAATTTAACATATAATGATTTAATCATAGACAATTCATCAAAAATAACATGTCTGTGAATGATGATCTTGAGGGAAGTAGGATCCCACAACCCATATCCTTTTGTTACATCATCATATCCAACAGAGATGCATTTTTTTTGATCTGGGGTCTAACTTAGAACGATGCTTTTTAGGAGTAATTTCATAAGTTTCACAATCAAATATCTTCATATTTGAATAATCGCACAGATGACCAATCCATACCTCTTCCGGAATTTTACAATTTATTGCAACTAAAGGTGACTGATTTATTAGGTAAAAAGCAATCGATATTGTTTATGCCACAACTCTTGACCCAAATTAGCATTACTGAGCATGCTCCTAGCTCTCTCTGGAATATTCCTATTCATGCGTTCTGCAACGCAATTTTGCTGAGGATTGTATGCATTTGCTTTATGTCTTATGTTCCCTTATTCTTTGCAATAATTTTCAAACTCTAATTAATTAACTCACCTTTGTTATCCGTTCTTAAGAATTTGATTGTCTCGCGGGTTATTTTTACACCATACCTCTAAAACGCTTGAAAGTATTAAACACGTCAGCTTTTCTTCTTGAAACATAGACCCAAAATTTCCTTGAAAAATCACACACAAACAACACAATATATGTTTCTTCCCCGTACAAAATCGTAGTAGATGGACCCCATACATCAGAATGAATGTAATCAAGAACACCTTTATTGGCATGACTTCCTGTTTTGAATTTTTGTCTACATTGTTTCCCAAAAATACAATGTCTACAAAACATGAAATCTAGATATTTTAGATTTGGAAGCAATTTACGATCCATTAATACTTGAAGTCCTCTGTTACTCATATGACCAAGACACTGATGCCATAATTGAGTGGATTCTGACACCTCTTCAAATACTAATGTTGTATCATAAACTTGATTTCTTAAAACCAATTTGTAAAGGTTTCATTTTTTCAGTGCCTTCATGACCACTAAAGCGCCCTTATATACTTTTGGTACTCCACTTAAACTTGTAAACTTATGACCACAAGAATCCAACACTCCTAAAGAAATTAAATTTTTATTTAATTCAGGCACATGTCTAACATCTATTAATGTTCTTATAACTCCATGAAACATTTTAATTGTAACACTTCCAAACCCAACCGTCTTACATGAATGATTGTCTCCCAAAAGAACTACACCATCATTAACTGTTTGATAGGAAGCAAACGAATCTTTGCGGGGGGAAACATGGTGTGAAGCACCAGAATATAATGGCCATTCTTCATTATATTCAAATTCTCTACAAATGGACAACACCTCATCGATCATACATGAATCAGACTTAACTGAATTTTCCTTAGATTTGGAGACATCTTTCTTGGATTCTTGTATTTTCCAACAATCCTTCTTGATATGACCAGTCTTGTTACAGTACCAAAATTTTAATTTCCTCTTTCTGCCATTAGATTTAGATCTGGAAGTACCTCATGTCTTTTCTCCCCATTATATGGATCGGCCTTTAACAACCAAAGATTCAGGTGTAGAATTTTCAAAACTATATTTCTTTCTGAATTCCTGAGACAACAATGCTCCAACCACTGTGTCAAATTCCAAGGTATCAATTGTACTAAGGCTAATGGAAGAAACTACTTGACCCCAAGATTCAGGTAAGGTATATGAAATATCAATTGCTTTATCTTCATCCTCAATTTTACTTCCATACTAGTCAATTGGTAAATAAGAGCATTAAAACTAAACATTCAAATGATATGATATCTTCGTACCTTCTTTCATTTTCATATTGTACAAATGTTTCTTCAAGTAGATTCTATTTTTCAAATATTTCATCATATACATACTTTCTAACTTGCTCCATTATTAGGCTTGTTGCTGAATTTTTTTCAACGATATTAAACAATACATCATTCAGAAGACATAATCGAATTGTGCTAAGTGATCCGGCATTTAATTCCTCCCATTTATCATCTATCATAGTTATGGGATTCTTTCTCTTACCATCTAAGGATTTTTGCAACCCTTGTTGTACTAACAGATCCCGCTTCTTTAACTTCCACAATTCAAAGTTATTTTTACCACTAAACTTCTCAATTTCAAATTTAGTACGAGACATTGTTGTGATCATTTTTTTAAATAGTTGTATCGTTATATCTACTCTCTAAGTTCTCTCGTGTCATCCTTTTCTATTTTTTCTAGAGAAACTTATGCAAACATGTATGCCCTCCTCTTCACGAGTCCAGGGAACATGGTTTTTTTTCTTCTTGTGTTGGCAGTCTCTCCTCTCCATAGTCCCGCAGTGGCTCCTCTGCTCCTCCTTCACAATTTTTTTCTGAAAACCCTCTTCTCCACAGTCCAGTAGCAATTTGGTTATCATTTTCATGTGGCCCTAGCAGACTCCTCTTCCTCTTCACGCAACCCTCTTCTCCGTGGTCCAACAACAATAATGGATTCATGGTTTTTGCTGACAGTCAGCAATGGTCCTCTTCACATTTTTCGTTGGAAACCCTCTTCTCCATGTCTAGAAGAGCTCCTCTCTGCAGACGAGTGACTATGTACTCCATGGTCCTGTAGCGATCAACCTGAATCAGCAGCAGACGGTTCTTTACTCCATGGTCTTGTAGCTATCAACCTGACTCGGCAGCGGGCGAATATCTACTCCACAATCCTGTAGCGATCAACCTGACTCAACAACATACAACTCTCTTTTGCACAATCCAATAGCGATCATCTTGACTCAGCAGCCAAACGAGTCATCAACACTCTCTTCTGCCTAACAGCAACGATCAGCAACCAAACATACATCACCAACTAGACGCTCTATCCCCCTTGATGTCTCTTTTCTCTCACAGTATCTTAGATAAACAGAAACAAAAAACCATAGATAAACAACAGTGTCTAATGTGGTAAAACCCCATAAGGGGAAACGTCTATGTAGGAAAATTGTTGATTCTCATTAATCAAGAACATGGAAATTACAAGACAGACCATTTCTACCATTACCACTTGTTATATAAACATCAATGTCTAATGTGGTAAAACCCTATAAGGGGAAACATCCACACAAATAAAGTATTGATTCTCATTAATCAAGAACATGGAGATTACAAGGCGGGTCATTTCTACCATTCATCCTACCACACATTTATAATATGTATCCAAACCATGCACTATATACTTCATAAAATAAATTAAATGAGAAGAATCGTTGTCAGTTATGCCAGTTACAAAAACTTCCCATAAACCAATTTAATTTTTTTCTAGTTGTCAATATTAACAATACCTCAGTCTGTGTACAACCAATGTTGTGCAAATGGAAGCCATCTACGTTTTTCTATATGAGTAAAGGCATATTCGTTAAGGTTTTTATGAGCTTGGTATAATTTATAGCCATAGGATGAAGAAATTGATGAGGTTAACAATGCAGGTAGTCGAATGTCGTTGCATGGCCATGATCTTAGTAGAAAAATGCCAGGATGCGATAATTTAAGTAATGGATTTACTCTTAGGATATACATTGTGTCTTTTTCTCTATTTTTGTATCTTTGTATTACTCATGGATTGAATTCAAAGGAAATACACAACAAACAAAGTCTAAAATGCTGCTTGGAAACACAACGATATAGAGGTGTTTATCATCATTCTTGGAAAAATTAAAATTGAATCCCAAAATTTGGCATTAATATTACAAGCACATGCAACAAAACTCAAATCCCTACCAGGTTTCATTTTTTTTATTGTAATTTATTTATTTTCCACAATAATGATAGTCAAGAAAAGTATCAAAGTATATCTTCAACCATCGTTTTTCTTCAATGAGAAACCTTACCATGCCTACTTATGTTACTGCAATTTAATATAATACACATCTTATGGATTCCTTTGGAAACCGTCTTTCCATGTGCGAGTATAATCGACGCAGAATTCCAAATGAGGGTCGATTCATAGTCCCTTATAACTAAGTAAACAAAACCAATCAACCTGTGAAACATTTAGTCATAATGAGTCAAGGATATCGAAATATCTCTTTGATAACTTCAAAATAAATACAAAAACCTAAAAAAATCTGCATCTTTACTCAATTTTTTATTTGCCGAAATTTCTTGACATAATCATGTGAAAATTGAAATCGAAACAGTCAGACCGGAATTGGTTTGAACTTAATTTGGAGTACATAATCAAAATTCTATCATCTAATTAAGGACCTCAGGAAGTTAGGGAAAGATATTCCAATTTTTTATGTTTATTATTAATCCCAATAGAAATATATAACAATGCTAGTTGCCATTAGAGCGAAGAATAATTAAAGTGACATGACCTAATTTTTCCAGCAGAGGCAGGTAGACATAACCTAATTTTAATTCCATTTAAAATATGTATCTGGCATGTATTCTGGGAACTAATTGGTGATTGGAACACCATACGAAATATGAACGTTAGCATACCATTAATGCCCTTTTTTTTTACAAAAAAATGTCAAAAAATTAGCATTAACATTACTTGTGTTGTCATCATGAATTAGGATGATCGATATTAGGAATTCTGGTATACTAAAAATTGACCTGATTATAGAAGTAAAATAGTGTTCCCCATTGAAAATGTTTTGGACCTCTCTGAAAAGGACATACTTGTATTACTATTGCTTATGAATTTAGTTTTTTTTTTCTTTAGATTTTGGCTCTTACCGAATGTTGCTCAACACAAATGCTTCTTCTTTCGAACAAGACAATAAGACTTTGCTCAATCTTAAAGTATTCTTGGAAAAACTTAATGCTCGCAAAGAAAGCATATACCAAAATTGGCATCCATCTGATACAATTCCATGCAATTGGTATTGTATAACCTACAGAACTTTGGAGGGGTACGAGCACGTCAGTGTCATTAACCTTATGTTGCTGCTGCAACTGCTTCCCCAAAAAAAATTACATTTTAGGGCCCCTCCTTTCATTTTTTTATTTTTACACTTGTTTCCCAACTCAGATAAACCCTCCTTACATACCCAGTCTCTCCTAGAAGCTCGAGCAGAAGGATTTTCCTAAGCATGAAGTGTCATTTTTGTTAAAAAAATGTTTAGGCGCAACCAAGAAGCAAGCCTTTCAAGAAGTTCGCTTTGATTTAAGATCAATGGCTTGGAATTGATCTGATCAAGATCTAACGGCCAAGCAAATGGTGGGAGAGGAAGTGCGGAATCGGAGAGTTAAAGTTTGAACTTCGTGAAAATTGGACAATCTGACTTCCAATTTCCACATTCCACAAAAGGCAGAAGCAAAAATGTGGCAATGAAAAGTTAAGGTTTGAACCTCATAAAAGATTGATTTCCTGCTTATCGTTTTTGCTTTTCGAAAGGCAGAAACAGACGGGGGAGGCAGAAATGTGGAAGCAGAAGATGCAAGTTTTGCTTTTGAAAAGGTTAAAAGCCTGATTTCTAACTTTTACATAGATCAACGGTTAAGAAGGTTTCTACGCAAATCAACGGCTCGAAAAGGTGGAAAAGAAAAGGGCGAAAGTGGAAAAGCGGAAGCAGAAGATGTAGGTTTTGGTCAAGTAAAGGCTAGAATCCCGATTTTCGACTTCCACATAGATCAACGGTTTAGAAAGCTTCCGCAAAGATCAACAGCTCAGAAGGAATCGAAAGTACGGAATTGGAAAGGAGGAGTAAAAGTTAAAGTTTAATTTCAGAAAAGTTTGACTTTCCATTTTCTGATTTCTGCATAGATCGACGGTCCATAATCGCCCACATAGATCCATGACTCATAAGGTTTCGGAAGTGCGGAAGCAGAAAAGTGAAGGCAGAAAGTTAGAATTTTGGTCATGGAAAGGTTAGAGCCCTGTCTTCTGACTTTCATGATCCATAAATCGACGGTTAGGGATGAGCCCGCATAGATCCAACGACCAAGAAAATGTGGAAGCCGAAATGTGGAGGCGGAAAAGTAGTTTTCTAACTTGATAAAATTGACGAATCTGACTTCCGATTTCTGGAAGGGCAAAGGCAGAAGGGAAATGTCAAGGCAGCATGATCTGACAGTTCAAATCAGACCAGATCCATCTTTGGTTTAATCTGATTCGTTCATTTTCTGTTTGGTTTGTGACTGTGAACCTGTGGGGAAAATGAGAAATATTTGTCCCGAAACTTAAACTAAATATTTGCTTTCTTAACAGGGCACTAATCATCATGTTTTTATTATGTTTGAATAAAGGACATGTATCATTAAACGTATAATTGAAAGTACGGTGATTAGTTACATTCACCATTGACAAATTATTGTATTTACAAATCAGATATATATCTCATGATGTTCACTTTATGTGTTATAGGTATTATGGTTCACCGGATGCGGATGGGCGATTGCGATAGAGGGTAAGGGTTGCAGTTTTCAACAGCTCAGATGCATGGCTGATACAGATCTGCGGTCCTGAAGAATTCTGACGTCTTAGCTTGTGCAAATGGAATAAATATTTCAAATCTGTGAGATTGGTTTAAAGAGGCGAGAAAAATCAAGGAGCATGTATTTCCATGAGGGAAAGTCCTGTGTAATTTGGTTTATTTGTTTTTGAAACCATTAGATTCACCCTAGTGGGAGAATAAGAAGCCTAGGAATCTCCTGGGTTATGGATAGCATTAGTATAAATAGGGATGCAGAGCACCATAGAAGGGAGTTTTTCCTGGTGAAATAATTCTAGACTATTTATGTAAAAGAGATCACTCTTTGCTAATAAGAAGGATCATTTTGTTGGAACAAAGGGCCTATGCAGAGATTTAATCAGAATGTGTGGAATGCATATTGTAGAACTATTTCTTCTTTCTTTTGTACATCATTCAGTGAGATTGTTCTAACCTCCTGGAACTATTTTCTTGGTCATTAATGTTTGTTGTTTGTATAAATGTATGTGTTTACATGGTAATAAATGGTTTAATTATATTAGAGCTACCTCTGGTATTCTTTCTTCTGTGAATGTGATTAATCTGTTGGTGCAGATATCGGTTAGACCTTTATGAGCATTTACACTATATTACTCTGAACTCTAAATTTTCTCCTTGGTCGGGGATAGAATAAGTTTAGTTTTAGATTTAGATTAGATATGCATTTGGCTTAGGCACCTACATATCATTCTTTAAACAACAAATATTATAAACGGTGGACTGGGCCATGACCAGTAAAAGATTAAAAGAACTTGATCTACGGTAGCTGGAACTGTGAACCGGACAGATTCCCCACACCAAATGGTGTCTGATCTAATTGGGATTGTTCACCAAGGAGAATCCCCACTACTTGGTACCTGGGATGTTTCCAGGCATCAACACCTTACTGGTGCTCTTTCCAAGGAAATGTTAGATGGCTTCCATATAGCAGAACATGGTCTTTATTCTGAAACACTTTATTGAAGTTTAAGAGATGTCATTTCTAATTAAAAAAAAAGTATCTTCCATTGACATGGAGTTGAAGTTTTAATGGAAATATTCAACGGAATTAAAACTTGAAGTTTAATTCCAAAAATAATTGGGAAAAATTCAAATTCCACATGCAGTATTTGATACAACAACATGAAATTAGAGTTTCATCGGTCAAGCCATAGGATTTCAATGTATTATAAGTCAAAGGGTCAGTTTATTTATCTTTCAATATATTGTACTTTGCAAATTTCATTTCCTCTTTTTGGTTACATGTATCATTATATACAAGGTTTTTCATCTATGGTTGCCAAGAACTTTTGTTTGTAGACTTTCATGAATACTAATCATAAATAACTACTAAATTTCTTGGCCTTGCACAGAATGCTACTTAAGTGCCTAGATAATTTT
>LPNX010593239.1:1007481-1184912 GCA_001517045.1 Pseudotsuga menziesii | reverse complement strand
CACACACACACACACACACACACATATATATATATATATATATATATATGTATGTATATATATATGTATATGTATATGTATATATGTACATATATACATATACATATACATATATATATATATATACATATATATATACATATATACATATATGTATATGTATATGTATATGTATATGTATATGTATATCTACATATATATATATATATATATATAACTCTCATTTTGAAGGATTTTAAAAAAAATACTTTTTCAAAGTTAACATGTCAATATCCAAACAATTTATAAACCATATTCCGAACTCACGCTATTCAAGTATCAGTTTGAACTATTTTAACAACTTTTGATATTCATGTATGAGTTTGAACTATTTCCCAACTTTGGATCGTTGAGACATGTTTAATTCATTGGATCATGTTTCAGGGTTGATCATCGTCGTTAATTATTTGATTCATGTTTAGATCTATGATTAATGTATTATTTAAGCTATTTAAGTTGTTTCAATTCTACACTTCCGCATTGTTGGAGTCTAATATGGGTCATTTTATTGTTTAATTGATTTTGACTAATTGTTTAAGAAATTTTGGATCCCATTTAGTGCTCATTGAGTGTTTTAGCCACCAATGTTTATTCGGGTGGCTATGTACCGCACTTGAGAGCTAGGTTTCAATTCTTAGTCTCTGTGGTATTTATTTTCTTCCAAAAATAAAGAAAATGGTTAAATGTACCTATTACATTATCTAACAGACTAATTCATAGTGTTAGTGGTGAGCCACTAAGGTTACAACTCTCATAATTTTTCGGTGCTTTAATTGGTTTGTTAACCTTGCATGGTTATCTTTTTTAGTCATTGTTGAGGTATGGAGTATTGTCTCATATTATTTTTATTTAATATGTAAATAAACGTAAGTTATAGTGATTCATGGTGTACCTTTAACTGTATGAGGTAATTGAATTTCAACTATAAGATTGTTTATTTTTGTAAGAGTGTGAGATTTCAGAGTTACATATAATTGGAAAGATGACTTTTCATGATAATAAAGTGGTTGCTTAACGTTACATGTATGCTTGTATTAAATGTTTATCTTTTAAAAACATGGATTGTAAGAGACTTGGTTGCTACATAGAGTCTCTAGTGTACCATTGGTTTCTAATTGATTGAAAACCTTATTCTGATTTATGAATTCTTGTTTAAGTATGGTCATTGTAATACCCTATGGTTTATCCCCTGCACATATTATTATTGTTGGTATGTTGGACATAGTGGCACAAGGTGCCTAGAATATGGTTGGCACATTATTATTTTTTATTATGTTGAACTTATAAAATAATTAATAAAATAAAATAAAAAATCAGACGACCGATGCTACAAAAGAGAGTATGAGGAACCATGATGTTATGAGCAATGGATTGTGGAAACGTGTTTACCAATGTGTGTTGAGCCTGTGTTGATGTTGTAAGCCGTTCTTATGTACTTGATGGATCCTCTTAGTTATGGACCCTCACGTGTTGTGTTATTCCTTGGTTTTATTTACCTTAAGATTAATTTTTATTTGAGGAATGGAGTCCCTATCTCAACTAGTGCGCCCTCATGAGTTGGATTAGTGTTCCTCTTGGTGTATCCACTTGATGTGTAAATCCTATTTGATATTTTTGGAATGTAACTCTTAGGATTGTATTTGTCTCTCTCACAATTTGAATTTCTAATGAAGGAATTTTATTTGCTTGTGTTGAATGTCACTCATGTGTTGGTTCATGCTTTTTCTCTTGTGCTTGTGTTTAATACTTGTGGTTGGATTTTTCTACTCTTGGTATGAGATCCTTGTTGACCCTGTGCCCAAGATGAGTTACCCTGAGGTCATTGGTATTTGTCCTGGATCCACTAGAATTTACCTAAATGGGAAATGTTGTTTTCCATTGGGTTGCAATGGGATTGTTCTCCTAGAGCCACTAGAATTTCCATGGAGTGGAAGTAGAGGTCATACTTGCCAATGGGTTGTGGTTGGACTGATTTATTGAGAGAATTTGTGGTTGAATGCATCCTTTCTTATGGAATTATGGTTATGGCTCCATTGCAAGGTGATTTTTTTCTTGCATTGTGTCTACAGCTAGGTGGAACATGGCATAGTCGATTATGGTTGCGTATTCGGAAAAGATAAGTGCTTTATCTCATGTTTATTTAATTTGTTTGGATCTTATATGATTTATTTATGGATTCACATGAAATTTTTTATGAAACACATGAGATATTTGTGGAAGAAACCTCTCATGGAATTCAATCTATTTATGCAAGTAAATTTTGTGAAGGAATTGGAAACTAACTTTTGGGATTTTGCGCACAATTTGTTTGAGGAAATTACTATTTGGAACCTCTACTACATAACCGATATTTATTCTCATGTTTATTATATAATGTGTATTTTTATGGTACAATATCCTCATAATAGTTTAATATACTTATCTTTGATGTTTCTACCTTTTATTCAAAAACTAGTTCTTCGATTGAAGCCATAGGACATACTTTGGGTGTGAAGTGTCATGGATGAAATGATGATCATGGGAGTAAATGGCTATAATTAAAGGTGAAAGGTACCAAGGAGTAGGAAGTCCATAGTCGTGGAAGCTCCATTTTGGGATAAGACTAAG
This sequence comes from Pseudotsuga menziesii, assembly GCA_001517045.1. Taxonomy (NCBI): domain Eukaryota; kingdom Viridiplantae; phylum Streptophyta; class Pinopsida; order Pinales; family Pinaceae; genus Pseudotsuga; species Pseudotsuga menziesii. The sequence goes on along the minus strand of LPNX010593239.1, from coordinate 1,182,266 downwards.
ATGGGGGAAATCCTACTCTTCTCTTTTACTTTTGTTGTTACTATCTTGGAAAAGAAAGTGTTAAAATGTATATTACAACTAGAATTTATTGTGTTTATTTTTGTTTGAACTAAACGATAAATTATGGAATAAATAAAATTTTGTAAAAAGAAATAAAGTTGAACAAATTCATCCATACACATTTGTATGGTTAAAGATGAAATGCATGAAAACTTTTGAAGAAAACATGGGAATCCTCAGTCATTAAAGTAAATAAAATGGTTGATTTTAATGTACATGATTATGTTTGGATTAATGGGGTTCATATTGATGAATTTCATAGGTAACCTTCCAACCAAGTTGGTTGTAACTATTAAAGGAAAAAGCAGGTTTTGTTGGTGGGAGCAATGTGAGTAGTTATATACATAACATACGGAAATTGACCAAATAATTATCCATGTGGATGAAGAATTGCTCTAAGGAATCAAGAAGACCCAAGAAAATATTGGAGAGAGGATAACAATTCAAGAGCAGCAAATTGTAATGAAACTTAAATTTTTGTAGGATTAAATACTCTTGCAAAATGAAGTGAAAAGTGTTTTGTGAACCATGGAAAATGGTGAAAGCCAAGAAATTTTAAAAGATCCTTTTCCAGATCAGTCAACCAAGAAATGCGCTCACATGGAAGTAAATGCAAATGAGGTGCAAACAAAAGGAAAGTTGGAAGGAAGAGTCAAGCCAATTGTGAAATGTTGGAAATGTGGCGATAATCATTACCTCAATAAATGTCCAACAAGAGGTAGCAAGAAATCTGAAAAACAACAAAATTTTGAAACTTGTGACTGATTTGGGAAGAAGGACAATTGAAAGAGTTATAGTTTTGAGCAATCTAAATGTTGACCTAGAAGGTCGAGCCAGCAGGAGCAGCATGGAGAGGTCCGAAGGACCTAGTCTTGAAAATATGACTTAAAGGATGCACTGTTAACAAGGTACCTACAAAATTTTGTGAGTTTTGGAATATGTAAATATTATGTAAATGTTTATAAGCACCGAAACACCAAGAACGGTGTATATTTTAAGGGGTAGGGGAGTGTAACGCCCTTGTTCTAAAACCACAACTTGACAAATGTGATTATGTAAATGATTATGAGTCCCCCTATGGCATAATTCATTCCATGTTTTTTCTTTAAATGTTAATGACAAAACTACAATCGGTCGTAGATGAGTTAGAACACTATAGATTGGGGACTCATGTATCCACCAAAAGCAGTGAGAGGAGATAAGTTCCTGTCCTTGATTAACCTTGTTGATTTAGGAGAAAATCTATCAAAAAGCCTTAAATAACCAATTATCTACCCTCCTGACTATTTTCTTCCTTAGCATTGAAGTCATGGGTGAGGTTGGTGGAGAGTTGAGCCCATGTAGTTAAGGAAGCATGGGGCTGAATTCACAGAGGACAATCTTATCAGATTCCAAGGGTTCCCTGTTCACCATACCTCCCATACCTTAAAGGGGAAATCATTTGAATTTCTGCATTCCCAAAAAACATTGAACCAAAGGAGAAGGGAATAAAAAAGAATGACATTCCTAGCGATTTGGTGGTTGTTCATCTTCCACACTGAAGAAAACTCTCGAACGTAGGATGTTGAGTGTCGAAGCATGGTACATAATCAGAGCATGTTGAGTGTTGATTATTTAATGCATAGTGCATAGACACAAGAGTGCAGTGCATAGAATCCAGGGCATGAGCTAGAACTTTGAATTATAAGAAAATTGGAATCATTGGTGGACAGTGAAACCATGTCCTACACCTAAGCGAAGCTTCCCAATTTGAATGTTATGCAAGGGTAATTGGGATGGTAGGAAACTAGTGTGGAATTCAAGTGAGGGACCTTGAGAAAACTTGGGTTGGTGAGATGTTTGTGGATAATGTATGAGTATCAACTCGGGGGATGGTGTTCTACTGATAGATTAATGAGCATAACTACCTACAGTTGGGTGGATTGTCGTCGCCACGAAGCTAATTGCCATATAGTTTAAATCTCATATAAGTGTATAAAACTTGATGTGAAATGGAATGGATCTGGCATTTTGCTGTTACAGAGTAATTGTGTGTATTGGCTTGTTGAATCATTATCCACAAAATTATAAGTCGTTTGATGGTTATAAACTTGATGATTAAAAGTTATATGATTGGTTCAAGGCAGTGGATTGGAATGTGGTTATGCCTTTGTGGGCCATTGGTAGAAAATCCAATAGATCCCAAAGGATGTTGTTGATGCATGAATGATGTTAGTTTTTTGGTTAATCCTTAGTTGGACATTGGGAGGAAACACAATAGGTTCCAAAGGTTGTTGTTAACTTTTTTTCCAGATGGGTTAAATCCTTAGTTGGGAATTGGAAATCAAGCTAATGGGTTCCAAAGGATTAAAATATATATATGTATGAAGGAATGGTTAAGCATGTATTCCATTCCATTTTTATAGTCCTCCAAGTTAAATGTGAATGATGGTAAAGAAGTGCTTATAAGCAATGTTGATCTTTACTATAAGTGTGATGCAAATAATATATGTTGGGGAATGAAGGATAAGGGAATTGTTCATTAGTATCATGTAATTGACTTAGTTGTCACATGAAGGTTGTTAATTCGTTAACCTATCCAAGGTTTTCCTCAATTTTCTTGTTTGAGATTGACAACAATTTGTTAGTGTTCCAACATGGATTCCAATCTGGTGTTTGAGTAGTTCCATTATGAATATTTTTAGTTGCATCTATTTTATGTATCTCTTGGAAGCCATGGTGGCCAAGGTATTCAACTTAAAAAATTTAATATAATGAAAATCTCGCCAAAGAATGAAATAATATACATTCTTCTACCCCTCATGTTGTTCTCTAGGTTGTGTTTCAAAAGAACGATCTCTTCTTGTGCCTCCTCATTACTTCATTGTTTTGGATCAACAAACAAGGAAACAATGACGTTATGTCTACGTATTTTCATTTGTTTATAGTTGTATTCTCATCAATTTCATTGAAAACCACTAACAATTTGACTACGGATCAAGTCTAGGCCACTTCCTTGAATTTGCTTTTGGTCATGAGATCAAATCCCACCATTTCACTAAATTCCTTTTAGGTACATATGTTGTAATGTTTTAGGAAAATTTTGTTGGATATTTTTACATAGGCATGTCACTAAATCCTTGATCTTGACAACACCTGCTACCCTAAAAGAAAAGTGTGTTCCTCTCCATGATCCATGTGTGCCCATGTAATGTAGTGTGTAGAAACTCTTCATAAACTTCAAATATTACTTAAAAAATAAATGAGTAAATATTTTATTAATTTACTAAGGCTAAGGATAAATTTTGCAAATTGAAGTTAGTTGTGTTTTATCTTTTATTCCTTTTTTATAAGGGTTTCTTCACCAAGAAGGAAATAGATTTGTCAATATCCAAAATTTGGAGGGAAAATGACATTGCGGTGAAATCCTATCTTCTTTGACCAAAAAATGGCACTGAAAATATTGGGGAAAAGGCCTGGAATTCTTTTAGGCAAAGATATGTAAGGAAACTAACGCACAGTACCCTTGTCCACCTACAAGTATTCCTCTTCATCCTGGAAATTCTCTTGGTGATATTGAGAAACATTTTGGCGGGGGGGGGGGGATTTATATTTAATTTGATAAAGAACAACTTCACCATACTTATCATGTGATCTACATAATTTTACTTCATACTTCAAGAAGCAAATCAACTAGGGACTAAGGATTTTCTAGGACTTACGTTTCACTACACAAAAAAAGGGGACACTCAAAACAAAACTTATCCAACTAAAGGTTGGTTGTAGAACCATTTTTTAACTTAGGAAAATATGAGTTAAAATCACTTAAGACGAGAACCCATGCATACAATGAAATGATGTGCCTACTAAAAGTACAAAAAACATCTAATAGATGCTACTCATCTAAAGATTCTATCAAACGTCATGGATAATCTTTCATAATATCTTACACATCAGGGATATTGCTAATATTTCCCAAATATCCTTCATAGAGTAATTATGAACCATTTATCACGCTTAATTTTTCCATGAAGGCAAAGGTATTCTCATTTTCTCAATATGTTATTTGTAAATTGCATCGTCAATGTTGTGATACAAAATGGCATTGAAATTAAAAACAAATAACTGATTTATTTTCACTTATTTTGGGTGCAACACAAAACAAAACATAAATTATTAAGAGAATTATTGCGTTGAAGAAATTCGATCACATTAAGGATCTTTCATGAAATTTATAGATAAGGCACTATCCTTTTATACATCTTTGACATTTTTCTCTTATTTCTCCCTATAATAAATATCTCAATTGTTCAAAAATTGCCAATAAATAAAAATGATAAAATGATAAAAAAAACAATAAAATAATGTGAAACCTCATATCATATTGTGATCATGAATATACTTTTCATGCACATTCCCTTAACAGGGATAATATCCATGGGAAGTTATCTTTTTGCAATGGATCTAGAGGGATACTACCCAATTCAATAATAAAAAAATAAACTCCTAGACCTTTTTCATGGTTTAATAGATCCCTAACTCATGCATCACATCTTTTCAAATACCGGTGCCTTCCATTGACCTTAAAGTCACAAAAAGGGTATGGCACCAAGGAGAAATTACTTGCAAGCGTGACTAAATAATACACTAGTTACCAACAAAGACTAAACTAAAGTCTAACAAGCTTTCAAACATGACTAAAGAATACACTAGTTACCAACAAATACTAAACTAAATCCTAACAAGTTTTCACATCATGTTAGCATATTCCATTGAAGTTAGTGAAAATGACAGCTTCTCAATGTTAAATTATTTAAGTATATATTCCATTAAATGCATTGTGCATTTGGAAGTAAATATGGTTGAGAAGAGAAAATATGACACAAGTATAAACATAAGCTTTAGAGAAAAGAAAGATAATAACAACTTAATTTAACCATCCATGTTAACCACATATTTACACTTTGAAAATAATTACATATTTACACATTTTAAAATATTTTATTTAAAAAAATAAATGTTGAAATCCCATATATTATTATAGGCTCAATATCAACCAAGTCATCTCCCCAAAATAAATACTAATTCATGTTCACCAACAAGTAATAAATCCATTTCTCACTTATGCCACTTATCACTAGTTTCACTAAGTTCTTTCCATGAAGGTGTATTTACTATTTATTTGAGTTGTGATTGGAAGGAAGGGTAATAAAATAGTTTTTCTAAGTTCATTCCATTAATGCATAATAGAGGTTGGAATTTTCTATGAGATAATATATTTGGTGGAAAATGATTTCACATTATGTTAGTATATTGCATTCAAGTCAGCAAAAATGACATCTTCTCAAAGTTGCATTTTATAAATATATAATTCATTCAATGAAGAAGCATTTGGAAGTAAATATGTTCAACAAAAGAAAATATACCACAAGTATAAACATACGCTTTAAAGATAAGAAATATAGTAACAACTCACTTTAAATGGCTCCAAGAATCGCTGGAGGGAGAATGAGGGTTTGGGGAGGATCTGCAGTTTGCAGCCAGCCATCGCCCAGGATTGCTCCCCCTCCTCCTCTCAGATCCGCCATTCCTGCTCCTGTTTGCTCATGGAGGATGATGCTTGAACAATGGCTCACTGGATTTTAAAATGGGGTTTGACCTGTAGTCTTGGAGCGGCTACTCACCTGAGCTTCCTCGCTTCGCTAAGGGGCTGTACGTTTTGCTATTCGGGAACTACAATGGGCTTCATCGAAAATGGGCGCGTAGATGCTGAGTGTTGCGATTAAGTTAGTGGCGGACCAAGATTCGATTACGGGACATCAACTGAGGGTTTACAACGGCGATGACTACAGCTTCGATGTGGTCGGGGAGGTGGACGAGTACATGCGTGTTAGATTCTGCAGGATGATTCCGGTGCCTGGACCCAGAGGAACCCTGCAAGAATTCGTGGTGCGACGTTCGGTGGGCCAAGGGTTTCAAGATATCTTCGTTCTTGGACTAACTGCCACTGGAACGAGACACTCAATCATTCGCTTTCAAACGCAGATTTCAGGGATAAGCTCCAGCAGTTTCACTGGAAACCGCTTGCCAGACTGCACACGGCTCGAGGATGGAGGCGGTGTTTGAGACGGTGGCTCAGCTCAGGTGCCTTGCTTTGTGTTGGAGCGATTTCTAGTTGAATCTTGGTTTTCATTGGATTGTTGTGGTTTCTCGCTGCTGATTTTGTTGTGGTTTCTCGCTGCTGATTGAGTGGCTTGCTGCTGGACAAATGGCTCCTTCATGATCTATTAGATTTTGCTGAGAAAGATTGCCTGCCTTATATGGCAGTGATGGTGTCTGTTTGATATACTCTTGCGTGGAGACCCGTTTTTATCCTTCAGGAACTTTGCGGTGGCGATGACATTTCAGAGGTGGTGGCCTTTGCTTTTGGCAGTATGTCTGATCTCAGATTTTTGTGACCTGATTTTTTATTTGGGTTGTGATATCCATATTTTGGGACAGTTAGACAGCTAATATGTGACAATGTAGGATCCTAGTGATCCTCTTACATGTGCAGATATGTAATTTTGTTCTACTTTGAAATAAAATTATGAATTTTTTCCGAGGAAAAAAAAAACTCACTTTAACCATCCATACTAACCATGGAAACTAATTACAAATTGACAATATTTTAAAACATATTTTATTTAAAAAATAAATCTCTTTGGAAGTGAATTTGTTCAAGAAGAGAAAGCATGTGACAAGTATAAACATACACTTACTCCCCAAATTAAATACTAAATAAATCCATTTCTCAATTATAAACCAACATGGGAATCAAAACTAGAGCTTACTCTATGATATGATAACTTCTCAAGAAAACTACAACTTATGCTTCTTGGTAAAACACATTGGACATTTTACCCCATTTTGAGGATGAAACCAAAAACTAACTAACCGACTAGAGCTTACTCTATGATATGATAACTTCTCAAGAAAACTACAACTTATGCTTCCTGGTAAAACACATTGGACATTTTACCCCATTTTGAGCATGAAACCAAAAACTAACTAACCGAATATATATATATATTCAGAAACACTATGAAGATTTGTCACTGCTCTTTATCTTTTTTATTTTCCCTGATTTCGTTTTGGATTATCAGGAGCCTGCTTTTGTGTTCGATTTCCAGTATTTGAATGATTTTCCTTTTCACCCACAAGTTTTGGTTTTTCCTTTTCACCAATTGAATTTGGATTCCCCTTCCCATTTCCATTTGGATTCACAAGAAGCTTCACCTGTAGAGGTTGATGTTCTGACATTGACATCAACTCTTGTATTTGATATCTTTGGACTCACTATCCTTCTTGACAGAATCGAGAGATATATCCAATTCCCTGATTTTGTTATGAAGATGGTCATTCTCTTTTGAAACCATTGTGCATCCATTGTTCAATTCAGTGACTTGAGACTCATTTTTGTCATCAAGGCACCTTTTCACCTATGCAATATCCGAATGTCGATTCTATAAATCAACTAACTACCCCTTTTTTATCCTCTACGATAACCCTAGAGGATTCAAGTTCTTTGTTAAGAGAATTGAAGGTTGTATGCAACTCCATTACTCTGCCCTCAAGTCTTACCTTCTCTTCCTCTGAAACCAATGTTCTTGTATCCAGTTCGGTTTGTATTCCTTTTCGAAGAACATTTTTCTGACATAAATGGATGGAAGTTCATCTAACATGCTCTTTTTCTCCTTTGTCATAGATTCAAGCTCTTTGTTAAGAGAATTGAAGGTTGTATGCAACTCCCTTACTCTTCCCTCAAGTCTTAGCTTCTCTTCCTCGGGAACTAATGTTCTTGTATCCAATTCGGTTTGTAAATACTTGTATGCCTCTTCGAAGAACATTTTCCTGGCATAAATGGACGAAAGTTCATCTAACGGGTTATTTTTCTCCTTTGTCATAGATTCAAGATCTTTGTTAAGAGAATTGAAGATTGTTTGCAAATCCCTTAATCTGCCCTCAAGTCTTACCTTCTATTCCTCTCAAACCAATGTTATTGTATCCAGTTCAGTTTGCAAATACTTATATCATTGTCGTTGTTTTTTAATAGCAAGAAGAAGAACGAAGGGAAAATATTTACAGTAAGACAAGGGAGGGATAAACCGGAAACCCTAATTTTTCTCTCTGCTTCAAGAGGGAGGCCTAGAAATAATTCATTTCTAGAGAAAACAGAGATTTCATAGTGGCATAATCTCTGTGTAATTGCAATTTTGTTCGAATGTATGATTTATGCACATATGAATGAATGTTTGTTTAATTAATTCCTTATAAAGGTTGATAAGTCTGTGTGTGTTACATTTGAATTCAGGGATTCTGAGAATACAGAGATAGGTTGATTGATTCTTTGATTAATCGAATAAAAATTAGGTCTAAGTATGTGCAGGTGTGGATGGTCAAGATCATGGTAGAACCATCTCTATGACTGTGGTTGAATCTTGCAAATTGGAGTTGTGAGCAAGATAAACAATATCCTTGGAAAGTAAATTGTCCTCATGATTGAAGATCATGTGGTGGAGATCGGAGAGAGCTAAATATCAACGGTTGTGAGCTATTTCGTTGGGAGAAATAGCATGGAAAAAACATCTTGATGAGCACGATATTTGATGAAATATGCTTTATCATATTTGAGATCCACCGTCGATATGGATCTGACGGTTGACAGTTCATTTCGTCGATGAACTAGCAGGTAATTTAATTGCTGGAGATGGGAGCGAAATCCTTATGAAATCCAATTCACCGAAGGTTTGAAGTTCGCTATGCATTGAGTGTTGGAGAGACCATTGCTCGGGTTGGTTAAATTTAGCGATTCGGCTAAAGTTAGAATCGACTAAATAGTATGATAGTCTATCTAAATATTGTATACAAGGGAGCCTGGAATCATGTTGCTATCAAATCAGAAAAGGGATTATGCGTGAAGCTATGAGAGTGTGGTCACAATAGTTCTTGTTTCTAAAAGATTGTAAATTGTTAGTTTATGAGGTTGGAGTAATTTTCCTGTATGAAAGGCAAGGTTATTTTTACTCTTGTATTACTAACAAATTCAGAGAAAGTCACTATTAACAAGAAAATTGTATCCAGTAGTGAATTGTTGTGTCAGGAGATGGAGGCCAGAGTTGGAAAAGGTTTGGGCAGGTGAGGAAGACCTATTGCCAATACTGAATTCAAAGAGGAGATACGGAACTCTGAGAACAAGGCTAGAATCCTTAGAAACTGGCATACATCATGAGCACACTGGAGATACAAGTGATGAAGAGATACTAGAAGAGGCAAAGGAAACAACTATTGAATCTTCTTAGGTAAGAATGTTTAGGTCTATTTTTGGTGCAAGTTCTAGTTCAAGAGATGATGTGCCATTCTACAGTGGAAGCTTGGATCCAGAAGAGTTAATTGATTGGATCAATGTTATGAAAAAACACTTTGACTATGTTGAAGTGAAGGAGGAAAGGAAAAATATATTTGTTGTCACAAGGCTAAGAGGGAATGCATCCTTGTGGTGGGATGGTGTGAAAGAGGAAAGAATCTTGAAGAACAAAGCCAGGATCAATAGTTGGAACATAATGACAGCTAAATTGAAAGGTAAATTTCTTCCTAAGTATTATAAGTTGATTTTGTTTAGGAAAATGCAAAATCTTAAGCAAAACTCGATGACATTTAGGGAGTATACTGAGGAATTTTATAAGGTAAATATCATATCTGGACATATGGAAGACACATTTGAGAGGGTAGCTAGGTATATTAATGGTCTAAGATTTGATATACAAGATGAATTAGGTTTTTTGTCATTGAGATCTATTGAGGAAGCCAATCAGGTTGCTTTAAGGGATGAGGAGAAGCTGATAAGAAAACGGATTCAGAAAGAAAAGGGGAGAGGCTCTGGAGGAAGGGAATGACAGCAAGAAGGTGAAGCTAGCAGTTCAAATCAGCAAATACAGACTGATAGAACTAATGATAACAAAGGAGGAATAAATGCTTTAAGAGGAAGAGGAAGAGGAAGAGGTGGACAAGTGAGATGTTATACATGTGGGCAGCTTGGCCATATGTCATGGGATTGTCCAGAGAATGTTGTAAGACAGAGAGGAGCACAAGTAGTACAAGCTGAACCTAAAGCTCCAAAATAATTAGAGGTGGATGTGAATTACCCTAAACAAGGTGAAGCCTTGTTGTTGAAAAAGGTAATTGATGATTCAGTTCAAAGGAGGAGCCTTTTTAAGACAGTTTGCAAAGCTGAAGGTAAGTGTTGCAAGTTGATTATTGATAGTGGTAGTACTAATAATTTGGTGTCTACATAAATGGTGGAAAAGTTGAATTTAAAAAGGACAGTACATTCAAAACCATACAGAGTTGCATGGCTGCAGAATGATCATCAAGTTCTTGTGAGTGAACAATGCCAAGTAAAGTTTCAGATTGGAAGTTATTAGGATGAGGTAAATGTGACATCATAGAAATGGATGCTTATCATGTTTTATTAGGAATTCCTTGGTAGTTTGACAGAGAAGAAATGCATGATGGAAAGAGGAATGTCTATTCCTTTGAAATGAATGGGAGGAAACATAGTCTTCATCCATTCAGAGGTAAGCAAGAGGAATCAGTAATCAATTACAAATAATGACTGGCAAGAGGATTGTGAATGATTGGAAAGATGAAGATGAGGTAAAAGTAATTTCACAAGTAAATAAATTTGAAATTGAAATGACTAACAAGGTGTGCACTAATTTGCTGAAGGAAAGAATGGACCAACAGGAAATGTCAAATTAAATTATAGCATTGATGGAGGAAGCACAATGTGAAGTCATAAAGGGTGGTGAGAGGTATATGAGTAATGAAATTACCAAGGATGGTGATGTGATAGAAACAGGAAAAGGAGAGAAGAGCCGAGAAATTCAATCAAAGAATTCTTGCATGGAAAACATTTTCATGCTAATAAATTTTAGGTTTACCTTTGTATTAAAGTGAGCACATAGATCTATGGACAAACACACAACTCACAATATAGTTCGCACAATTTACTCAGTAATTGAAGAATTAAACAGTGCAAAAATGGCTCGCAACTGTGAATGCTTTCATTAATAAAAAAGTAATTAGATAATTAATTAAAATGTAATACAATGGCTAAATAGCCACATGTAATTTGAATCCACATGAGGATATTCGAATTGATTAAACTCTACTTGAATATAGGTAATTAAGACCTTGTCTAAATCATTATTGGAGGACTCAATAGTTAACTGACCTTGTCTAAATCATTATCGGAGTTCATCGGAGTTCTAAAAAACAACTCAAGTGTCTAATTCATTGTTAACTAAGGATAACTGACTGTGGTAGGTGAGGAATGCACCTCTCCTGCATGCAGCCATGCAAACCTAGTGCTAACTAAATGTAGAGGACTAGAACTTAATGTAACTCACTCCTAACTTAGCTTGATTAGCCGCTAATTGAACTCAACTGATGAAGGTTGGTATCGACACTCCCAGTGGCTCCTAAATTGTAGGGATTGATCTAGGAGGCTCCTAAACTTATGCATGCAAGTGAAATCATTGGCAGTAGGCCTCAATTAGTGTTCCCCACACTTTAGTAACTGGAACATGTGCCCCAATTAGGCCAAGTGAACCCAATGGTGCTAGTGACTAAAAATAGAACTGAAGGACTCTCGATTTAGACATGACTCCTGATTTAGACATATGATCAAATTGGAATAGGGAGGATTAATAATCCTAACACCCCCCCTGAATGCTAACTTGGACAATATATGGGCCCTGGTAACTACGACCATAGGTCACCCATTACATCAAGTAAAGTAAAGTAACTGCTCGATACAAGGAGCTGGGGGAAAAAACACATGGGAAAAAAAAAACCCTCTATACAAGAAGATAGAATCTGGATTCAAGTTTGAAAAACCTAGAAATATGTTACTGCAACCTTCATCTCTGTGACGTACCAAAGCAGCATGAATGGTGTTCTGTGCACAAGTATTCTGGGGCCTGGCATGTAGACTTCTCCTTCTTCTCCCAAAATTTTGATGGAAGGGAGAAATGTAACCTTTGCCTCTTTTTGTCTGAAGAGGTGTATGATCCACTCTATTCTTCTGAAGGTGGTGTGACTGACTAGACCTTTCCATGTGACATCTTACAGGAAATTTGTTGCATCTCTCTGAAGGAGGTAAGATTGCATGACATAGTGCAAGCTTCTCTGTCTTCTGAATGTCATATGGATTTCCAGTCATCTTCCTAGCTTCCTACTTGGAAGTAGGGACTGAATCTGAATCTGAATCTGGATGAATCTTAATCTCATGAACTGATATAGTTGGTTCTACAATACTAGTGGAAACTGCAAAATAAGGGGATGGAATGTTTTTACCTTCCCTTTGAGAGTGCACTAGTTCTAAAAAATGAATGAAGTGTGAGAACTCATATGCCTTGGAGGCATGATTTGCAACAACCTTTGCTATGATGTTCCCAATAGAGATATATGTGATCTCCACTGAGTCGGGACCAAATATCACTCGCTTTGGAGAGCCAATATGAGTCATCTAGTATACAGATAATAGGTTTAAAGCTAGGGAGGGAACATAGAGCACATCTTAGAACCTTCCATGTTCAAGCTTGATAGAGCCCTTCCCTTTGGTTTAAACTTTACTGTTATTGACCAGCTGAATACTAGGACCATCAAAAAATTGTAAAAGAAGAGAATGATTCTCTGGATGCAACCATATGATTGGAATCTCTAGAATCAATGAGGAAGGCATGTGTTGTTGAGCAGCTAGCCTATAGTGCATGACCTCTTTCGAAGTAATATTCAGTGTCTTCTATGTGGTCATCCTTCTTTGCACTAGTAGGTGCAATAATGTTATGTTTATTCAGAAGAAGAGTCATTTAATCAAGTTGTCTTCTCATACAAGAGCTTTCTAGATGAAATCCCCTTCCACAGTAGGAACAAAGAGTCTTTCCTTTTCCATTCTTCTTGCTTCTCTTCAAACCTAAAGGATCATTTGGTTGCTCTTCCTTCATAGGAGACTTGTCTCTTTGCTTCCCTTTATCATTCACTACCTTAGGTCCTCCTGCAACCAGTGCTTGATCTCTGGAAGATCAAATGATCCCCATTTGGATCAACTTGTCATGCTCATGAGAGACAGATTAAATGAAAGCATCAAGAGTGAGCATCTTCTAAATTGGAGTGGTGAGATTCACTACTTGAAAAGTTGATACAAAGACTGAGTAGTCTGCACTGATTTTTGAGAGAATGGAAAGGATGATTTGATCATCCTCCTTCTCAACCTTGCATAGCTTCAACTGGAATCTCACGTTCTTGAATTTTTTGAAGAATTCATTTAGTGTTCCAAAGTTGGATGGATGAAGAGAGATGAGCTCATTCTCCAGCTGATGGACCCTCATCTCATCTTGTTTATCAAATAAGGAGGCAATCTTGTCCCAAATTTCCTTGGGAGTCTTCAATCCCTTGATGTGGAAGAGACAAGCATCCATAGGCTTCATCAAGCCTATTCCAGTACTTTTCTTTGTCATGATTAAGAATTGCCTCTGCCTCTAACTCCATTGTGAGTCTGTAGAGCTTCTTGGTGTGAAGTAATGACTCTGTGTCCTCCTTCCACTAGTGGTAGTTGAAGGAAGTGAGCTACTCCATTGGATGGGCCATTTTGAATGCAGTGATAAAGATTTAGTTGTTGTAGCAAATGCAGTGAGGACAATGAGTTGCATGCAGCGAATGCATTGAGAAGAATTGATAACCTGTAAATCACACAATCAAACAGAAAAAATAAGGCCAACTACCTGCACATTTCAGGTTTTCACCACACCCAGCATAATTGATCAAGCAAGCTTGATCAAGAATTCATTAACTTGGGGTATTAAGTGGTAAACCTTCTACTTCCGGTGCAGAGTAGGAATGGAGAAAATTGCTCAAAAAAAATGATCTAGCTGGAGATCTGAGGAGGAGAAGTGTTTTGTCCACGGAGGCTCTGATACCATATGNCACACAACTCACAAGATAGATCACACAATTTACTCAGCAATTGAAGAATGAAACAGTGCAAAAATGGCTTGCAACTGTGAATGCTTTCATTAATCAAAATGTAATTAGATAATTAATTACAATGTAATACAATGGCCAAATAGCCACATGCAATTCGAATCCACATGAGAAAATTCGAATTGGTTAGACTCTACTTGACTGTAGGTAACTAAGACCTTGTCTAAATCATTATCGGAGGACTCAATAGCTAACTAACCTTGTCTAAATCATTATCGGAGTTCATCGGAGTTCTAAAACACAAATCAAGTGTCTAATTCAGTGTTAACTAAGGCTAACTGGCTGTGGTAGGTGAGGAATGCGCCTCTCCTGCATGAATCCATGCAAACCTAGCGCTAATTGAATGTAAAGGACTAGAACTGAATGTAACCGAGTCCTAACTTAGCTTGACTAGTCACTAATTGAACTCAACTGATGAAGGTTGGTGTCGGCACTACTAGTGGCTCCTAAATTGTAGGGATTGATCTAGGAGGCTCCTAAACTGATGCATGCAAGTACAATCAATGGTAGTAGGCCTCAATTAGTGTTCCCCACACTTTAGTAACTGGAACATGTGCCCCAATTAAGCCAAGTGGACCCAATGGTGCTAGTGACTAAAAATAGACTGGAAGGACTCCCGATTTAGACATTACTCCTTATTTAGACTTATGACCAAATTGGACAAGGGAGGATTAATAATCCTAGCACTTTGTAGCATGGAAGCTGATTTGTTTATATGCAGATGAAGATAAACCTACTCATAAATTGTCTATAGGTCAAATGGAAGAGGAACTTGTGTGTTCTATGAAGTATGAACATATGTTGGAGAAACCAAAATACTTGTTGCAAACAGAGTGCTGGATGACATGGCTAAAGGGACGATTAAAAATGAGAACACTGCCCAAATTTACACTTTGGGTATCTGCTGAAATCCTACAGAAAAACATTAGAGAGGAAGCTCATGGACAGGAGCCCATGAAGAATTTCAAGCTGGGGAGTCTTATGCAGGAGCATAGGCTCAATACGGTGAATTCATTCATGACTTCACAAGGTCAAGGGAACTCTTAAGGAGACATAGGGTTTCATACTTATGTAAATTGTTTTATTTTATAAAAGCTGAATAAATTTGGATAAGGATATTTGATCCTTTCCATGTGTAATAGATAGGATTGAGTTTGAAGTCTGTTGAGACATTATAGCAGTTAGTTAGTAATGAGTCCTTGGGTTCAGTTAAGAGTTTGAATAAAGTTTGAGTTATTGGTTATAGGATCTAGAAACAAAATCCTCTTGTATTTAATTCTATTTGAGGTATTTTCTTAGATAGCTTAGTTTATCTCACAGAGCTTAGAATAGCTCATAAAGGTTTGGGGATAGCTCAAAGAAGCTTTGATTATCTCATAGATCTTAGGTAGCTCGAATAAACTTGTTTAGTTCTCAAAGCTTGAGAGGGAAAGGAATTCCACGTAGCACGTGATGAATGATAGAGGGAGTACTGAAAACAATTCATTTCTGGAGAAAACAGAGATTTCACAGTGGAATAATCTCTGTGTAATTATGATTATGTTCGAATGTATGATTTATGCACATATGAATGAATGTTTGTTTAATTCCTGTGAATGGTTGATAAGCTTGTGTGTGTTACTTTTGAATTCATGGATTCTGAGAATACAGAGATCGATTCTCTGATTAATCGAATAAAAATTAGGTCTAAGTATGTGCAAGTGTGAATGGTTGAGATCATGGTATAACCAAATATACTATTGTGGTTGAATCTCACAAATTGGAGTTGCGACCAAGATAAACAATATCCCCGAAAAGTAAATCGTCCTCACGATTGAAGATCGTGTGGTGGAGATCAGAGAGTGATAAATATCAACGGCTATGAGCTATTTTAATGGGAGAAATAGTGCGGACAAAGAACATCCTGATGGGCATGATATTTGATGAATTTCACCTTATAATATTTGAGATCCACTGTCAATGTGGATCTGACGATTGACAGCTCATTTTTTAAATGAACTAGCAGGTAATTTAATTGCTGGAGATGGGAGCGAAATCCTTATGAAATCCAATTCACCGAAGGTTTGAAGTCCGCTCTTCATTGAGCGTTGGAGGAACCATTGGCCAAGTTGGTTAGATTTAGCGATTCTACTAAAGCTAGAATCGACTAAATCGTATGGAAATCTATCTAAATATTGTATACAGGGGAGGATGGCAACAAGACTGCATAGAGGTTAATCTCTAAAGTTCATGCAACTTGGCATCAATAATTGGCCTAGTTCTTAGCCACCAATACCCATCAATTGTTTTATATTTCATGAATCCTTTAAAGTAATTCCATTCCCAGTTTCTTCACCACAATATCAAGACAAGAAAACCCAACTTAAAGAAAAGCTTAGCGATGACTAGACCATGTACCTACTCGATAAAGGGTTTGTTGGGTCTAAATAAATACAATTATTTTTTTCAAATCTAGAAAACGTTATCGATGTCTTCTAGCAATGGTAGTAGAAATCAAAGAGGCATGTAGCTTTAAAAATGCTCTTATTAATTAATCACCTAGTTGAGAACTGATAAAATTTTCCAATGTTTTTCCTTCACACATCAAGGGGGTTACCAAATCAAATGCCCATTGAATGGCATGCTTTCATCTTCCACAAATCACCCTTCCAAAACAAGGGGTTCTTGGAAAAATCCTAGGCCTTCCACTTACTTTGTGCTACAAGAGTGACCTGGATTTAGACTTGGGGTAGAGTCAACAACAAGGTTTGCAAATTGATATTTTTTAAGCTCTTTTTCCCCAACAAGGCCCCTTCTAGAAAACAATGGCACGTGAACACTTTCCAATTATCTTCACCTTTCACTGCTCGAATCACCCATCTTGCACATTGGGTCTGATCTTGATGAAATGAACCAATCCTTCCTCTTTGGAATGGCAAAAAGGCCCCAATTAAGTAACTTGATGGAAACCATTTTTTTTATAAGTTGGCCAACAGAAAGTCTCAAAGGAGTTTCTCCAACCCTTTATAGGACACATTCAATGGAACTCAACAAGAAGAATAAAGAGGTGGAAATAAGAACCTCAGAAAAAATTAAGAATACAGAAGATAAGGACAAAAGTCACGATGTCCGCTTAACCACGTTATTAATTATTTGTTACTTATAAAATAAATTCCTTAATATTTTTTTAATTACTAAGGGTAAGGCTAAAGTCTAGAAATGAAAGTTAGTTGTGTTTTATCTTTTATTATTTTTTATAACAGTTTCTTCGTAAGGAAGGAAACAGATCTGTCAATACCCAAGTTTTGATGGAAAAAGACGTTGTCATGAAATCCTATCTTATGTGCCCAACAAAATGGCACTGAAATATTGGCGAAAATGCTTTGCATTTTTAAGGCAAATATCTGCAAGGAAAATGATGCATAGTACCCTTCTTCACCTACAAGTATTCCTCTTCATCCTGACAATTCTCTTGGTGATACTGAGAAACATTCTATAGGGGATCTAAGTTCATATTTAATTTGTCAAAGAACACCTTCGCCATACTTATCCTGCTATTTACAAAGTTTTAATTCATACTTTAAGAAGCAAATCAATTATGGGCTAATGGTTTTCTAGGACTTGCATTTCACTACACAAGAAGAGGGGATGCTCAAAACAAAACTTATCTGACTAAAGGTTGGTTGCAAAACCCTTTGCTAACTATGGAAAATAGGAGTTAACAATAGTCACTCAAGATGAGAATGCATGCATACGTTGAAATGAGGTGCCTACTCAAAGTACACAACCCTTTGTGGATACAAAATACAGTGCATGACTGAATTGTATAAACAATGTTTTGTGAGTTCAAAATATAGTGCATGAATTAATTGTATAAACAACAGTCTAGAAATGGAATGCAACTTAAAAGAGAATATATATAGCTTATATGTGATTTTATAGGATGTATTCGAGAACCTATTAGTAGAAAATCCATGTGCTTAGTGAAAAGGGAAGTTCACTTAGCCTATGATAAATATATATCAACGTTAGTTAAAGTGTCCACGCAGAAAGAACTCTAATTACTGGCTATTTGATTGACCCTTCCAGAGGGGAGTTGCGGCTTGTTTCAAGTGGTTGTTTAAATATATGCTAGTAGTTAAAAAAATAGTTAAACTATATTAAAACACTTGTTAATTCCTTATAGATCTTTGTGCAACAAGTTATTTCAGTTACAATGTTGGTTAATCCTTATAACTCTACATGTGTTGGTGGTCACATCAGTTCCAACACTAGTTAACTCCTTATAACTTACTTGCATCGCATTTCATGCTATTTTTTTAACAACAATTGTAAGTCATATCTATATTTACTGCAAAGAAGGGCACCTTTTTTTCACATTGAACTTTCTCTATTAGCCTTAGTTGAGATTGATCTAACTTGCCTCACTTATCATAAGTCTCATGCAAATGAGCTAGAGAAAATTAACCTAATATCGTCAATGCCACATGGGTTGGAATCCCAAAGATGGCTTGATATAAATTGTAACGAATGTTTAATTGGTGAAAATTTGAAATGCAAGTCTCGTTGTTATGCCCCTGCAAGGGACATATAGCATTCGCCTCCATTCAAACTTTGTTTGACTATCCAATTATTGCATGCATTTTCACTACCTCTATGGTTAAAATTTAAGTTTATTTTACTTCCTTTATTTTATTTTATTTTAAATCCCCATTTATCTGAATTCTCATTGGGTCAAATGTAGATGATGTAAGCCATGGGATTTGTGCCAAGCACTATGTTGATGCATTGGTGTATCATTGACAGATTTCTTTTAAATGGTTTTGTACAAGAGTCTTCATTGTTGCATCAACTCTAGATGGTGTGGACAACACCTGAGGGTGGATTTGGCCATGTGAGATCATATCAACATATTTTTTAGGTCATGGCGTTTACTCTCCTCTATGGTAGATGGTTCAATGCATTTAATTCTGCTATGTTCCGGAGTTTTTGGAGGGTGTTTCCAGTCAAAAGCCTTGACTTCTTCTTGAGTATTTGAAAACGTTATTTATTCATTGTTCCCCTATTTTTGCATTAGAATTAATCATGCAAAATATCATTGTTGAGAATGAGCATTTCATCAATTTCAGAAAATCTTCAAAGATCAAGTTTCCTTGGGTGGTTGGGCCTTTCATTGTCAAGAACAAAGCTTCTTTACCTGTGGTAGAAAGTATGTTGAAAGAGATGAGGTTCCAAATAGCTACAACCATTAGCTATGACCCTCATCATATTATTTCCATAAGGAGGAAGGTTAATAAAAACAAACCATTTGAACACCAGGAGATTGAAGGCCTAAGTTAGAGTGCAAATTGGGAATATTACCCTCTATCAACACAGAATGAAGAAGACATGCAACATGGATCCACATCTCCAATTAAAGATGATGATGATGTACAACCAAATCCATTGGTCACTGTTCCAGCACCAAAGGTTGTCACTCCTATTGCTAGTCACTTTGAGATGACTAACAAAATAGATTCTTCTGATGCTATGGAGACTGACCATGAAGAGAATACAGTAATGTATAAGAAGCAGAAGGTGGAAGAGGAAGGAAAAATGATAAAGGTAGAATAAACAAAAGGGAAGAAAAAACAGATGAAATTCAAAACCTTTGAAATAAATTGGTATGCTTTCTCTGAGACTACTGAAGAGTCTACAAATCAATTTAAAACTAGAGCAGAGTTATTTGACATATACAGGGATGATAAAGAGGTGTTTATAAATGAATCCTTGAAGCTATATGTTGATGTCAGGAACATGTCCAGTAAGGATGTGGCTTTGGTTACTGTTAGAGACCATAATTAGAACACTCTAAATATAGCAATAACCAACCAAAAATAAAGTAGCAGAGATGAGGATGAACCTGGATAACATCCCTGTACCTGACATGATACATCTACACAAGTAAAATGAAGAGGTCATTTACAATGACATGTTTAAGGAAACCTTGAAAGTGTCCAGATTGCAGTCCACTAAGAGAAAAATTGAGAACCAAGTGAGGCAAGAAAGAGTATAAAATAAGGCACATCAGCAGCAGACTAAAAAACTTCAAGGAGATTTATTGTTTGTGTACAGTAAAGAAGATAAAGGAGAAGAAACTCATAGGCTTCTTAATGAGAAAGAGAACATTATTCAGCTGCTAAAAAGGAAACTAAAGATCCCTGCCACTCAACTCATTCAAGCCTCAGAGCTTACAGAGCTGGAAAAGGAAAAAGAAACTTTAAATTATGAGTTGAATGATTGTAAAGCAAAGATTCTAAAGTATTCACAACAAAAGAAACAGTGGGAAAAAGACAGAGCTCTTTTTATTGAAAATGAGAACGCCTTTAAGGAAAAACAATCTGAATTAGAAAGGCAAATAAAATAAAAGGAAACTGAAGTGCAAGTTCCACCTCCTGCATAGAATAATGAGCAATATATTGTCCAGGATATGTCCTAGGTTAGCCTAAGGGATTTACAAATCGTTGGGCTTAAGAATCAAAACAAAAATCTAGAAAATGCAGCCCTGAAGAAGGAGGAGGAAAGAAAGGTTTTCGTGAATAAGTGTAAAGATCTCCTTGATAAAAATGATAACTTGATGAAGCAAGTAACTGGACAGTTTCCTATCCAGGGATAAAAACACATAATATGGGATATGATCATAGTTGAAGCATCCAAACTCATACCCTACCTGGACTACATTTTAGATAAAGAGATTGTTATGCAGGCTACCAGACGAAGTGTTGTAGTTGTCAAAGAAGTTCTGAATAAAAAGCCAATAGACACTGCAAACAAAAAAAATAGTTCTTTGAATGGCTTAACTGAATATGATTTGAAAGAAGCAAGTATCAAGGACAAAATTTCAATCATTACATGTCCAAGGAAGGTCGTGAGAAAACACCATCACCTTGATACTGTACAAGCAAAGATTAACATTATGAATCATCAAATTAAATTGTTTATTGATTTATTTTCACCATTGTGTAGAAAGGGTTTACCTTTCTGCTGGGATGAAAAAGGTAAAATGCTATCTCAAACAGAATACCATGCTTAGTTGGTCAAATGTAGATTGGACCACAAAAAATTTGAGGATATGCAATAGTCCTTGTCTGGAAAGGTAATAATTGATAAGCTATTAGTGGATTTTGAAATTTTGCATGCCTTCAAAGCCACATGTGCAAAACTTCTAGAATTTTCTTACGTGGAACATGTGGAACTAAGAGTGTTGGTAAAGGAAATGGCCAGCTTGGAGCTGCCAATGTCAACTAGTGGAAGGTAGTTGAAAAATATGGAAAAACCAAATACAGGCTATGTTGATGAAGAATTGTTGAAGACTTGTTGAAGATCATTTGAATATTAGTTAGTTAGAAATTTTAATTTATTTTCAAAGCAATTGTTAGTTAAGAAACAAAAATGACAAATGTAAAATGGCAGTTATTTTCCTATTTTAGCATACAGTTAGTTATAAACTCATGGAGCACGATTTTGTATTTAAGCAAATTTTGTAATGAAAAAAGGGGTGGACCCCGTGATAATTTTGCATTGTAACTGAGATTCCAGATATTAATAAAATTACAGAGCTGAAGCTGGCCTTTTTTATAAATATTCATGTGTTGTTATCTTTACAATCTATACTTCCTTTTATTTCATGTGTATCTGTTTCCAGTTTGAAACTTCCATTATGTTTTCATTTCATGCTCGAATGAGTTTACAATAGTTCATAATTCATACTCATATGCTCTATTCTATTAATTTTAAGCATTCACAAGCCTTTTCATCTAAAGTTAATGGTGGATTCATCCTTGTTAGATGCCCTCATTAATGGACTATCTCTAAAATTCCTCTACATCACTAGACAACCAATCATTTTGACTGTGAAGAGATAACTACCTTATCTTTGTCAAATTTCCTATGCAGCAACACTGTAAATGTTATTGTCCTACATGAATCCATTCCCAATGTGCACTTGTTTCAACCATCAACAATATTAAATTTTATTTATTGTTTATATATCTAGCCTTGTGAGATCAATATTGAGAGATCCCTCTCTAGAGAGAAAGAAACCATCTTTATTTCCTAAAGCTTGGTTTTGTGGTTACCTTGGGGTTTATCCTTTTACAACGGGGGGTACATTATGATTGCTAACATGTTTGATCTAAAGGATTCCTTGAACCAAAATTCCTGTAAGGTTGGTGGGGTTGGCCCCAGCCATCGACTGTGAAGTGATAACAGTATGAAAAGCATTCCACCCAAATTCTAAAGGGTTACTTCCGTGTGGTGCACTATATTGGACTTGAGACTGACTACTTCTTATTGAAATAGGTACTGTAGATACGGGAGTAGTGTTCCTTCTACTAAATAGTGAAAAAGAAGAACTCCCATCCAGTACAGTCGAAGTTTGAACAATGCTTTGAAAGATAAATCCTATGAAGGGATTTTGGATTACAAAGAGTGCACCAAATTATGTAGGCAAAGAATCCATAAACATCGAAGGAGGAATATGTCCTCCATACCAAGAAAACCATTAACAAAAGGA
This sequence comes from Pseudotsuga menziesii, assembly GCA_001517045.1. Taxonomy (NCBI): domain Eukaryota; kingdom Viridiplantae; phylum Streptophyta; class Pinopsida; order Pinales; family Pinaceae; genus Pseudotsuga; species Pseudotsuga menziesii. Next base: position 1,159,609 of record LPNX010593239.1, on the reverse strand, counting down.
GTGTAACTAGTAGGATTGTTCTAAGAGTTTTGAAATAAAGGGGTGGATGTAAATGGTATCCCAGGTATGCCACTAACAACCACTGTAGAATATCTAGTAGTAGGACTCACAGATACAGAAGCACTAATCACTCTATTACGAGGTGAAGTCGAGATTTTTGAATTGAAGTTTAAAGACACTACTGGTGCAGAAAGAATGAGTATTGGATACTCGTATACTGACATGCGGAGGGGATAATCCTCCTAATGGAATATTTGTTTTGGTATTATAAATGTCTCTTGATCCTTCCCCCATGTTATTCATAACAAAACCTGAAGTACTTACACAAGAACAAAATCCTCTAAATCAGTTAAGGGTAGGTTAAAATTTCTTTTAAAACTATCGACTTGCATATCTTCAACCTCAATTGTATGAGGAGTAGGTGTATTATGCTTGATAAGTTCGGGTTCCCCAGGAATTTCACTTATCCATGTTGGCTCAAAAGAACTACTTGTGTTGACACGTCTCCTTTGAGGCGACGGTGGGGGATCCACTGTAAGTGGGAGAAGGTTGTACCCTTCGTGACCTATGAAGAGGATGATACTCCACACATTATAACTCAAATCAAAAAAACCTAAGTTCAACTAAAGAATAGTTAACCCAACCAACACACCAATATAAAATTCCCTAAGTATCTAGACCATTCAAACAAAGATACCTTCCTAATGGAAGTCTGGAATGATGAGGGCCCAAGGCTAACCAATGAAGGGCGAAGAGCAGTTTCTCAGGTTCCATAACACAATCACTTTGAAAAAAGTATTTGAATCTCCAACCACTTTTCCAAAGAGCAACATGGGGTTTCCTCGCATGTATGCCCTAGGTACAATGGAAATAATCTTCGACCATTTCCTGTGTAGATCCCTGGAGTTCAAGATACTATGGCTACCAAACTCACAAAAAGGGTGCAACAGAATAGACATCAATCCATTTGATGCGCATGGGAAGGGTAACTAAGCTCGAAACTCAAACAACACCAGCACCACATGGGGCCAAAGGTGGTACTAAATGAATCCCCTAACATGCAACAACCCTGGTGTATGCTCAACTGAGTATTGGAGGGCTATCTCTGCAACTCAATCTCGCATGACCACGTGCTTAACTCTTGTGTGAGAGGATATTTCTGGTTCACCTTTTTGCAGGCTTGGGATTCCTTGAAAAATGGCCACTATGTTTTGAGTTTAATTGTTTTGTACAGTTTAAAGATAACCCCTAGTCCAAAACACTAGCCTAGCCTAGTAGATATCGTCCCTAAAAAAGAAATATTTGTAATACATTTTAATTATCAATGTTCTTTTTAAAGGCCCTTGATTACTCAAATGGGAAGTATTCGTGAAACTAATGATGTGTTTGGACTCAACAAGAAAGTGAAAATATATTGAAAGTGCAATGAAATTCAAAAATAATGTTTTCACTTTATCTTTGATTTTCAAAATATCAAGAAACTAACTATGTGAGTCTGAAAATGAAAAACTGTTATTTTCCATTTTAAACATTAAAACTATGCAAGTGCACCTAAAACTAATAAAACTAGCCTAGCATGCATAATATCAACAATACTTGCTTTTTTGTTTTAATTTTCTTTAAAATTGAAGAAGATAATGGAGTATAAACATTGTACGATTCATACATAAAATCCTAAGCAATTCAGAATCTGTACCAAATCTATAAGAAAAAACCCTATAATACCTAGAAAGTCTAACTAAAACTCACTCGGACAAAATTAATCACCTTGGGACAAGAAGGCTGGGTCAACAAGATTACAACAAGACAAAAACTTGAGCAAAAAATCAACAGATGTTGACAAGTGGTGATCCAAACAACGTTCAAGCCAAAAATAAACCAAGTGGAAATACTAGGTACAAGGTCTTATGTACAAAATTATTACATAAAAATGACTTAAAAGAACTTGGAGCCCATAATAAACAAAGACCAAGGAATTGAAAGTGCACCAACAAGACCCAAAAAAGAGTTTTGAATCCAAGAACTCAAAGACAAATTGAGTAAAATGAAACCCTAGCCTGCAAACGATTGTTATAGGAATACACGTGATTGTGTATTGAACAACTTGTGTGTCACACATGACTATGTCTATGACAACTCATGTTTTTTTAGGGTAAACGTTGGTGCATATAGCCTGCACTAGGGTGTATGTCTTAAAATATTGAAAAATAAATAAAAACTCGAAAAAATGAGAGATCTGGGTTGGAATCAAGTACAAATCATTTCTGCAAATTCGATCAAGAACTCAAAAACACAAATGACTAAAATAAATCACACAAGAAAACACCAAAGAAACAACCAATCCCCAATATGGTCGCCATTTCTATTGTTAAGGATTATTCCTATGACTGGGGTTATAAAGGTCACCAACATACTAGATTATATTCAGACTAAAACAACTACACCAGACTCAAACCAAGCATAAATTCTATAAGAGAAAGAAAAAATGGTTTGAGTGATATAGATTATATACCTTATTTATGAAGGTTTGTCCTAGATTTATGCTTTCCTCTAATCCAATCTCCAATCTACTGCTTCAAGACCTGCAAGAAAATATACCTTCCTCAAACATTATTGACTGTCATAAATTTGAAACATGTATAAGAAAGAGATTGAAACTTATCATTGAAATCAAAATCTATGAACATGATTCATTATCAAAAGTGTACACAATTTAGTGTGAAATGGAAGATCTCTTTATTAATCAAGTAACTCGAAACAAGTACAATTATACCTCAATCTGACATTGACTCCTTGAAACCATGACATGAGTCTCCTTTCTCCTCTTTTCTAATCAAAATACTCCAGCATAACCTTCAGTTAATTGCTCTTTCTTTTGCTTTTAGCCTCTCTCATTTTTTTATGACAAAATGAGAATCATAGGTTCAAGGATAAAGCAGGGAAGTTACAAAATCAAACTCAACAACCTTATAATTAATCTCTTTTTATTTTTAATTATTTTTTTAGGGACACAATAGTGATACAAAGGGAACCCGTGTGTGACACATGATTTTCCCTTATACAACCCACATGTACAACTTTTAGGAAACAAACGCTAGTTGTACACAGTCAACTAGCGTGTGGAACATGAGTTTCTATACTTGCACACATGTGTATGCCTTAAGCTCATGACAAAAAGAGACAAAGTTGGAGTAAACAATGAGTGATTATCACCATGATCATCTATAGCAAATTGTATTTTCAATCCGTATGTCCTTATGTGTGACATAAATCTTAGAATCGTCACTTAGGCGGAAAAGTGTCGATTCGAGGGATAACCTATAGAGATATTGCATTTTGTTCCTATGGTTGAGCTTGGTAAGCGTGATGCGCCATGTATAGATTCATTTCAACTCATAATATATATGACTTCCCAAGGAAGTAAAGGAGTTTCCCATGGGATGAGTACTTTGGGATATTTCAAAGGAATGAAGAAAATAATGGTAACTTTCTCAGTGTCAACCACACTTAGTTTCAACCCATTATTTGTGCTTAGATATCTATGTATATGCATCAATGTTGATGGATTGAATTATGAAAATGATTGCATCCCATGCCCAGAATATGAAGTGGATCACATTTATCCTATACACTCTCTACCACTTCAGGAGCATAAATGGTATTTTAGGAAGAGGTGGTCATTCTGCATGTTATGTTCAAAGCTCAATCCAAACCTTGCAACACAATTAGACATGGAATTATTTTGAAAGAAAGGTCATTCATGATTTGATGGTGAAGGATGACAAATGAAATATTTACAAAGGATTCGTCTATGAATGAGATTAATTTCAAATGGTGTATGCAACAGCTTGCAAAGTTTGTGGAAACGTTTCTCAATGTTTCATCATTCATGTTTTCCCTAGCTTGAGGGAAAGCAAGTTTTTTTGGGGGGAGGACTGTCATGTCCCCATTTTGGTGACACATGGATCATCTTATTAGTTATTTAGTCCCTATGGTTTTATAAAGAAAATTCATTAAAGTCTTGGGATTAAATTTTGAAAACTAGGTAATTATTAGTTAGAAGTAAATATTTCTCTGAGTGTTTGAAATGCACTTAAGTTAAATTTATTTTCCATGAATAAATTTTATTGTTGATAAACTAAATGAGGATAATGGACCATAAGGGTACATAGGAGGATAGGGTTTGACCAAAGGAACCTTGAAAAATAATAAATAAAGGAGAAACCATCTTATCTTGAAAAATAAGAAAGAAAGGAGAAAGCACCTTAAAGCTGGAAAGCAGGAAAAAAGAAGGAAACATGATAAAGCAGTGAAAGCTGGAATAAAGCAGATGTTGAGTATGGTTTCCATTGATGTCAAAGGTGTTCATTAATGACAAAGGAACTGACATGACATGTATGATGATTTGACATATGTGATGAGGTTGAAAATTCATATGATGATGTTCTAGTGCTCTCATTAAGTCACTTTTACAATTTGACACGATTCTGTAAAAATATGGGAACTTGCTAAAACTCTTGTTGAAACTCTAAAAATTGACTAAGTATACGAAAATCAAAGTTCATTAATGACAAAGGAATAACAAAGGAAGTGATTACATGGATTGTGGCAAGTGTGATGAGGTTTCAAATTCATATGATGGTGTTATAGTCCTCTCATGAAGTCATTGTTACAATTTGACACCATCCTGTAAAAGTATGGCAACTTGTTGAAACTCTGAAAATTTAACTAAGTATAAATTCTTCGTAATCTTCCTAAGGGGCATCTGTAAATATATGTCATCTTATGTATTTGATGAATTAAATGATTCTGGGGATATAGACATCTAGATTGTTGTCTTGTGAATCTAACCATATGATTGGTTTATCAAGAGAGTCTTTGAAGGTGAAGTTATTAATCTGCCAAAAGTGCTTTCTTGCATGATTTGCACTGTTTCAATTCTGGTAAATTTGCCTAAGGTACCTTAGTAAAATTCCTGCCATATTTTGTAGGATACTAATAAAATATATACGATACCGTCAAGTTTTATATTGTTGATGTGTGCATCTGACCATGGTCTCAGATCCCCTAAAAAGTGATTGAAGAAAAAGTTACACGCCTTCCAAAATGAGGTTTCAAACTGTTTTGGGAAATTTGCTGAAAACTAACTGTATTGAAAATTCGGTCTAAGTTTTCCTAGTAAAATTCCCACCATATTTTGTAGGAAACTAATAAAAATAATCTTCTGCAATCAAGATGTATCTTGTTGATGTGTGCATCTGACCATGGTCTTATTTCTCCTAAAAGGTGCTTGAAGACAAAGTTGTAATTCTGCCAAAATAGGGTTTTAGGTTGTTTTGCACCAGTTCATGAAAATGCATGTTTCCATAATAAAGAGATGCATTGGTGAAAAGGTTTTAATGAAGGGACATGATGATTAAAAGAAACAATGGTTCAACAAAAGAAGTATTTAAACAGAAGCTCGAAGTGGAAGAAATGTGTCTCAACAATTTAGATCAATGTAACAGCAGGAGAAGACAAAGACCAATGAAGTGAAAAATAATCGATAACAGAATTGAAGAAAAACATGAAATTAGGGTGGTAGGGTGGTGCTAGGGCAGGCTGCAAACCTACAAGGGGTTGTATCCTCCTTCTAGTAGTGGTTGGAAAATATGTTGTTGTAACATCCTTGTATGTTGGAGTAGACATGAACCAGGGTGTGGTAGAATCCTTCAGTTGTAGCTGAAAAACTTGGGGATTGGTGTCTCCAGCAAGTTGTAGCTTGCAAAAATAATTGTAAATATATTTTTGTAGTTATAGAAAGTGTTTGTGGTTTTCCCAATTGGGCTTCCACGATAAATGTTGTGGTATGTGTATCTAGTTGATTCTGTTTTTTAATGAATAAGTTAAAAGTGGTTTTTAATTGTTAAAATTTATCAATATTGATTCACCCCCTCTCTTAGTATTGTCCAATATTCCAACAATTGGTATCAGAGTAGGATACTTCAGTACAGTCTAAACCACTATAAGGAATATCCTATTAAAAACCACTATGAATCATCAAGAAGGGTTAGCTGCTAACATACCTCCGTTATTTACAGGGAACAATTATGCATTTTGGAGTGTAAGAATGATATGTAATTTAATGTCTCTTGGATGTAAAATTTGGAGTTCTGTTGAAAAAGGCTATAAAATACCAGACAACCTACCTACTTATAGAGATGAACTAGATGAATATGAATCCAATGCAAAATATTTGAATGCAATTTTGAAAGGATTAGAAGATTCAATGTTTTTTAAATTCATGCAATGTAAGATAGCCAAACATGCTTGGGAAAAAAAATTGCTTATGAAGAGGCTTCCAAAGTGAAAAAAATACAAAGTTCAAACATACAAAGGGAACTTCGAAATTCTAAAGATGAAAGAAGAAGAAAATATTGCAAAATATCTTCTAAGAGTAGATGAAATTGGCTATGCTATTAAAGGTTTGGGAGGAGAAATAAAGGATAAAGAGGTGGTTGAAAAAGTAATAAGAACCCTACCAATAAGATATAACCCAAAAGTATCTATTGTAGAAGATCGAGATGATCTTGAACTTTTGACATTGGATGAACTACATTAAATCTTCACTGCCTATGAGATGAGAGCAAAACATAATGGACCATCAAGAAAAGAGGCAACATTTAAAGCTACAAAATAGTCAAAGAAATATGAAGCTTTACCCAAGAACCAATCAGAGAACTCGGATGATGAAGAAGCTCCTTTCATCAAGAAACTTGAGAAAGGTACTGGAAAGTACAAAGGAAAGCTACCACTAAAGTGTTGTAACTGTGGAAGAATTGGACATTTTGCCACAAAGTGTCCTTACCCAAAACAAGAAGATAGTGATGATGAAAAACCTTGTAGTCATAAGAAATATTAAAAGATTAAAACTACATACAAGAAAAAAAATTACAAAAAGAAGAAAAACTTCTATTCCATGGAAGACAATGAAGATGAAGAGATAAGTGAAAATGAAGAAATTATATTCATGGGAATAAAAACTCAAACTTTAGATGATGAATCGGATGTATAAGGAGAGGTGGACCTAGAGGATAAACTCATAATTTCTCTTGAGGAAATTGAAAAATGTAGAAGAAGGAACAAATATTTGAAAGAACAATTGTCAAAATACAAAGAAGAGCAGAAATCAAAAGAATACGACGTCTGTTGGAGGAGCTAGCTCCTCCAACACTTACCCACATGTAGGCATGCAAGACTAGCGCTAACTGAACTGGAGGAAATATAACTGGATGTAACTGGAGCATAACTTAGCTTGACTAGTCACCAACTACCAACAACTAAAGGAGGTTGGTGTCGGCACTCCCAATGGCTCCTAAATTGTAGGGATTGGTCTAGGAGGTGCATAAACTTATGGATGAAGGTGTATTCAATTGTAATTATCCTCTATATGTGTTCCCCACACTCTAGTGACGGGTACAGGTGACCCCATTAGCCCAAGTGGACCCAATGGTACTAGTGGACCTAATAATAACTAAATGAATCCTAAGTTAGGAAAATATAATCTAATATACTAGTTCAGACATGAGAGGATTATAAATGTATGGGTTATTTGTGGAATAAATTTTTCATGGGATTCAATCTATTTATGCAAGTAAATTTTGTGAAGGAATTGGAAACTAGTTTTTGGGTTTTTGTGCACAAATTGTTTGAGGAAATTATTCTTTGGCGCCTTTGCTATAGAATTGATATTTCTACCCTTGTTCATTATATAATGTGTATTTTTATGGTACATTATCCTCGAAATCATTTAATACATTTCTCTTTTATGCTTCTACCTTTTATTCGAAAACTAGTTCTTCGATTGGATTGTTTTGCATAATTTGGAGACATGGCACATGAAGTGTTTGTAAAAATTCCTAAGTATTATTTTATGCGTATGTATAATAAATACACTTGAAATGTGTGTGAGAATGTGAGTGGAAATATTCTTTATAGTGTTTGGGAAATGTCTTCCAATTTCTAGCTCCTTCAATGGAATTGTTTTGAGTATATTTGTGACTTTGCTTATGAAGTGTTTGACAAAATGTTTGAATGAGATAGACCTTTTTTATGACTGATAAAACATGTTTTTTAGAGTTGAAATGGAATTTAAATGATTCTATGATATATGGATTTAATTAATCTAGTGATTCCTATGATACACTTTCCATAAGCTACAAGTCATATATTTATCTTTATTTCAAATTTGGAAGGTTAAATTGGAAACTAGGTACATTGCGGTGAAAATTGATAACTAGTTGTGGATTGAAATCTATGTTTTTGTAAAAATGGAAATATACAACCATGTGATATGTTTCTAACACGTTATTATGATTTTGGTAGATATTTATTAGGTGTGATCATTTACTTATGGATGCATTGCATTTTGGTTCAATTATTTAAACTCAATTCCTTGCAGTGAATGTTAACTAGTTTCATTGGAATTGATGGAAAATATCACCTTATGTGCAATTGGAACAATCTGTGAATAAACACTTAATTAGATGTATGTGCATGATTAAATATGTTTTTAATGGATTTGGGATTTCTTTTGGGTTTAATTGCATGGTTACAAGTTGATTTTGTGCAAGGCTAGCTACTTATATTCGAAAACTAGTTAACTAGTCTTGTAGACTCTCTTTCGTAATTACCATGATTAATTATTGTAATTTTGGTAATTAGGCCTTATTCGCATGTAATTATATGTTATTAATCCATTGGGATTGATAATCTATGTTTATTTTTTAAACAGTTAGATTTGTGATAAGTGTTGTCATATGTGCACTAAGTGTCGTTAAGATTTGTAATTAACACCTTAATTGCTAGTTAATTGTGAATAAGAATAATTAGCCTCTACAACAGGTTATCATGTCTAATATGGCTTGGATTGAATTTTTTATGATTTTAAGAAAAAAATTCAGCCATTCAATCATTTGTTGGAATAGTTATTGAATTTATTTTAATTTATTAGTAATTAAAGGGATTTTGTCGAAATTAAATCACGAAAAATTGAAATTAAATATGTTTAAATAATGTGGTGCACTAAAATTATCTAATTATCCTTGGAGATATAATGATATGTCCATTATACGCTTTGATATCCCTGGGGGACATAACAGGTGGTATCAGAGTTGCGGTTGTTGGCCCTATTGGTCACTTTAAATTTGCATGCTTGAATAAAAGTTAAATGTTGCCTATATGAAAGTTAATTATGAAAGTGTTGCTATATTTGTGAAATCTGAGAAATTATTTGAAATTTTCAAGATTTTGAATATGTTTGAAAATAAAAATATCCTTTTATGCATTTTGCTTAGTTATTTAATTCAAAAATTCAAGACTAGTATAGTATGCTTTGTTTCTTCTTAACTAGAAAATTAATTATTATTTGGGAAAATAAATAAATTCGATAATGGAATGTTAATAAAACTTTGAATGAACACATTGTGCCTCACAGTAAATAGTTTAACCCAAGAAGAACCCGCAAAGAAAAATAGTAGAGGATGGAAGTTAAACAGACAACCCCTTATGGCCCTGAAGAGGAGTATGTAGGAAGGAGGAGTAGTTCATCCCTTGGCTGGGAAGACTCGGTTAAGAAATGTAATGAAATGATAACACCTTTAAGAAAATATCATGAAATAAATAATATCATTAAATACTACCAAGGACAAGAAAGAAAGGAAAAGCAAGAAAACTTACTCTAGGATGGACTTTCCACCAGACAGCTACCATACACCTCTATTGAGAAAAAGAGCTTGAAGTCCTGAGACTAATCTAGACAAATTTTCAGATGACAGTAATAGTAGAAGGAGAAGGTATGAACATGATAATTTGATGGGATAATTAATAAATATTAAACCTCTAACATTTGATGGTGAAGTTAAACATGATGAAGAAGCAAAAACATGGTTAGTAGGGATCCAAAAAAAATTCCAATTGCATAATTATCCATCAACCATGGAAGAAAGAATAGATATATATCATTTACACGGAAGAGAATCTATTTGGTGGGAACATTTGGTTAAACTGGAATATATTGATGAAGAAAATATCACTTGGAAAAAATTTTAAATGTATTTTCAACAATAATACCTTTCAAAGAAATACTATGATAATAAGATGGAAGAATTATTTGAAGTTGAGCTGGGAAAATTAACTATGGATGCATATGAGAAGAGATCTCTTGAACTGTTAACTTATGCAAACTATATAAAAGATGAGAAAGTTAAGATTCAAATATTTCTAAGTGGACTACCAACTTTTTATAGGGATAAGATTCAGTATGACATGCCCAATACCCTTAAAGAAGTAATCGGGAAGGAAAAACATTTGTATAAGTTGGATAAGAATAAGGAACACAAGAACTTGAAGGATAGGAAGAGTGTTAAATGAGACCAATAAAGAAGGGAACCAAGCCTGCTATCAACATGAGTTGTATTTTTCATAAGCATACAGATCTAGATAAGAGATCTCTTGTTAGATGTTGGAATTGTAATGAGAATCACTATGCAAGGGATTGTCCACATAAGAAAGGAGACAACATTCACAACATTCATGAAGAAACAGTAGGTGATGTTGGTAAGACTCATAGGATTTATGTAGCTTTGGAAGGTAGGAAGGCATATCCTCACTCTCACATGATAGAAGTGGCATGTAATATTGGTAATAGAATGGTGTCTATTTTAATTGATTTAGGAGCTAGTAACAGTTATATTGCACCTAGTGTAGTTTTGAATTGTTTTCTTAAGAAAAGTAACCTTGACGTAGTTGGCCTTGTACAGTTAGCAACTAGAACTAAAAGAAAGGTCACATAAATGATAAGATAGTGTCCTTTGGAAATGAAAGGTTTAAATACTTTAGTATATTTGAATGTTATTCCCTTAGGCTCTTACTTTGTTTTGATTGGTATGGACTGGTTGACTACACACCGAGTTATCTTATATTGTTACAATAAGAATTACATATGTCTAGATGAGGAAGGAAACATAGTAACAGTTAAAGGAATACACATACCAATATCTTTAAGACATGTTACATCCTTACAGTTAAACCAGTGTTTTAGAAAATGGTGTCAGATTTATGCATCTCACCTAGAAGAATCTAAGGAAAAGGAACTTCAGTTACATGAATACCCGATATTACAAGAATTTGTAGATTTATTTCAAGAGATACCCGGAATTCCTCCTAGATTAGATGTAGACTTTATTATTGATCTAGTGCTTGATACAGTTCCTTTGTCTAAAGTCCCTTATAGGATGAGTACACCTGAATTGAAAGAGTTACATATGCAGTTAGAAGGAGTTATATATAAGGCCCAGTGTTTCTCCTTGGGGAGCATCGGTTTTGTTTGTAAGAAAGAAATATGGTAGCTTGACACTTTGCATATATTACAAGTAGTTAAATAAAGAAACTATCAAGAAAAAGTATCATTTATCGAGAATTGATGGCTTATTTGATCAATTACGGGGTGCCATAGTGTTTTCAAAGACAGATCACAGGTTGTGTTATCATCATGTCAAAATTAAGGAAGAGGACATCAGTAAAACAATTTTTAGAACAAGATATGGTCACTATGAGTTTACACTTGTTCCATTTGGTTTGACGAATGCACTAACTAGCTTTATTTGCTTGATGAATGGGATATTTTGAAGATATTTGGACAAGTTTGTGATTGTTTTCTTGCATGACATACTAGTTTACTCTAAGACAAAGAACATGAAGAACACTTGAGACTAGTAATGCAGGTACTCAGATAGAATCAACTTTATGCTAAGTTAAGTAAGTTCTATTTCTATTAGAACAATATTCACTACTTAGGATACATTGTACCAGAAGAAAGAATATCAGTTGACCCTAAAAAGATAGAAGCAATTATGAATTGGCCAACACCTAATAATGTGTCAGAAGTTAGATATTTTATGGGATTAGCAAGTTATTATCGCAAGTTTATAGAAGTATTTTCAAAGATTCACTTCTTTTCAAAATAAAGGTATAAAGTTTGATTGGACATCTAAATGTGAAACAAGTTTTCATAAGCTTAAATAGATGCTTACTAGTGCACCAATTTTGAAATTTGTGAATCCATATGAAAATTATGTGGTATGTACAGATGCATGTCAGCGGGGTATAGATGGTGTGTTAACTCGGAATGGACAAGTTATTTTTCATGAGTCTAGGAAGTTAAAGGAACATGAATGAATTACGTTACTCATGACCTAGAATTAGCAGCAGTAGTAGTACATGCTTTAAAGATATGGAGACACTACTTAATGGGAAAGAAATTTGAATTAACAATTGATCACCATGGAATAAAATACTTGTTCGAACAACCTAATCTAAATGTAATACAAAGAAGATGGATGGAACTACTATGTCAATATGATTTTTACATTAAAAATATAAAAGGAAAAGAAAATAAAGTGGCAGATGCACTCAGTAGGAAAATGCATGTGATGCACGTAGCTATCAGTACTAGTACTTCAAATTTAAAGGATAGAATAAAAGAGGCAAACAGTACAGATGAATTATTTCAACACGTAAAAGCAAGTTTTCAGTAATAGGGAATAACACATAAGTTTGAACACTATAATCTAGAAGATGGAATACTTAAGTATAAGAACAAGGTCTGCATTCCTAACTCAAAAAATGTAAAGAAAATGGTTTTAAAAGAAATGCATGATGTATTGTATTTAGGTCATTATGGTTATCAAAAGTCAATAGCAACAGCTAAGAAGGATTATTACTAGCCAGGAATGAAAAAGGAAATTGCATATTACATAGCTAGATGCTTAGAATGTCAAAAAGTAAAATTTGAATGTAGACACCCTGCAGGTTTGTTACAACCTTTACAAATACCGGAATGGAAATGGGATGTATTCAATATGTATGTTATCATGAAATTACCTAAGACAAGGTCACAACATGATGTTATTATGGTAGTGGTAGACAAATTAACTAAAGAAGATCACTTTATACCAGTTAATACTACATATAAAGCAACTGAAATAACATATATTTATATGAAAGAGGTAGCTAGATTGCATGGTATTCTGAAAGCAATTGTGTCAGACTAGAGTATAGTGGAGTTTTGAATCCCAGACTATTTTGATATTTTGTGGCATGTATATGTATGCATCAAGGATGATGCATGGTTTAAGAGGGGAGGGATACAATACCCTCTGATCTAGCTCCTGGACATAATATTATTATTATTATGTTGGACATAATGGCACAAGGTTCCTGGACTATTATTCACACATTTTTTTTTTATTATGTTGAACTTATAAAATAATTAATAGATTAAAAACAACCGTATGACCAATGCCACAAAAGAGCGTATGAGGAACCATGATGTTACAAGCAAGGGGTTGTGAAAAAGTGTTTACCTATGTGTGTTGAGCCTATGTTGATGTTGTCCAACCTTCTTGTGGACTTCGAGGACCCTCTTGGATATGTACCCTCACGTGTTATGTTACTCCTTGGTTTTATTTACTTTGAGAATAATTTTTATTTGAGAATTGGTGTCCCTCTGTCACCTAGTGCACCCTCATTAGTTGGATTAGTGTGCCTCTTGGTGTATCCAACTAATGTGTAACTCATATTTGGTATTTTTGGAATGTAACTCTCATGCGTGTTTCCCTCTCTCTCCCAATTCTATTTTCTCATAAAGGGATTCAAATTGCTTGTGTTGGAATTCACTCTTGTGTGTTGGTTCATGTTTTTGCTCTTGTGCTTATGTTTGGCACTTGTGGTTTGATTTTGTTTCTATTGGTATCAGACCTATGATGATCCTTTTCCTAATATGAGTTACTCTAGAGCCACTGCTATTTGTATTCGAATTTCCTCTAGATATCTAGGATGGCAGTAGGGGTGAGGTCCACTACCATTGGACTCGAGTTTGGAGTATTGTCTGGGAACCACTGGAATTGTCCTCGAGTAGAAGTAGAGGTCATACTTACAATTTGGTTGTGGTTGTACTGATTTCTTTGGTTAAGTGTGCCCTTTCTTGTGGCATCATGGTTTGGGATTAGGGGTGACCATTGCAAAGTGATTTTTGGCTTACATTGTGTCTACGACTAGGTGGAACGTGACACGGTCGATTCCGGTTGTGTATTTGGAAAAGATAAGTGCTTTATCTCATGTTTATACAATTTATTTGGATATGCTATGATTTATTTATGGATTCATGTGAAAAAATTTATGAAACGGATGCACTATTTGTTGAATAACTTTCTCATGGAATTCAATATATTTATGCAAGTAAATCTTGTGAAGGAATCGAAAACTAGTTTTTTGGATTTTGTGCACAAATTGTTTGACAAAATGATTCTTTGGAACCCCTGATAAATAACTAATATTTCTACCTATTTTCATTATATGATGTGTATTTTGATGGTATAGTATCCTCAAAGTGGTTTAAGACACTTCTCTTTGATGCTTCTACCTTTTATTCGAAAACTAGTTCTTCAATTGGATTGTTTTACATAGTTTCGAGACTTGGCACATGAAGTGTTTGTAAAAATGCTTGAGTGTTATTTTATTCTTATGTATTATAAATAAAATTCAAATTTGTGTGAGATTTTGAGGTTAAATCTTCTTTTTAGTGTTTGGGAAATGTCTTCCGAACTTCTAGATCCATTTCCAATTTTTAGCTCCTTCAATGGAATTGTTTCAAGTAGATTTGTGACTTTGATTATGAATTGTTTGACGAAATGTTAGAATTATATAAACATCTATTATTACTGATAAAAACATTTTATTTATATTTTTAATGGAATTTGAATGACTCTATGAGTTGTCGATTTAATTATTGTAGTGAATCCTAGAATTACTAATCAATTCGGATGAGTAGAATTAGCTAGTTTTGTGAGTTATTTAATGGACTGTATATGGGTGAAAATATAAATCCATATGAATATAGGTGACCCCTATTATTATTTGCATGAGATAAAATATTCATATATTTCTCTTTATTTGTAATTTGAAAAGTTAAATTGGAAACTATGTACATTGCGGTGAAAATTGATAACTAGTTGCGGATTGAAATCTATGTTTTGTAAAAATGGAATGCTATAGACATGTGCTATGTTTATAACGTGTTATTTTGTTTTATGTGGATAAATATCAGGTGTTATCCTTTACTTATTGATCAATTTTAATTTGGTAGAGTTATTTAAACTCACTTCCTTGTTAACTAGTTTCATTGGAATTTATGGAAAAGATCATCTTATATGCAATTGGAATGATATGAAAATAAACAATTAATTGGTTGTAGATGAATTATTAAATATATTTTAAATGGATGTATGATTTATTTCGGGTTTAATGGCAAAGTTACAAGTTGATTATGTGCAAGACTAGCTGCTTATACTAGAAAACTAGTTAACTAGTCTTATGGACTCTTTTTCGTAAATACCATGATTAATTATTGTATTTTTTGGTAATTAGGCCTTATTTACATGTAATTATATGTTATCAATCCATTGGGATTTATAATCAACGGTTATTTTTTAAACAATTGGCTTTGTGATAGGTGTTGTCATTTGTGCATTAAGTGTCGTTAAGTGTTGTAATTAATACCTTAATTACTAGTTAACTATGAATAAGAATAATTAGCCTTTAGAAGTGGTTATCATATCTAATATGGCTTGGAATGAAGGTTTTTTGATGTTAGACAAAGTTAAGAAACTTTCACATCCCTTGGATCATTTGTTGAAATAGTTATTGAATTTATTTTAATTTATTGGTAATTAAAGGGATTTTGTTGAAATTAAATCACAAAAAAATAAATTAAATATTTGTTTGACTAATATGTTGTGCTAAAATTATCTAATTATCCTTAGAGAGCTAATTATATGTCCCTAAGACCGTTTGATAGCCCCAGGGACATTACAAGTAGCTCGAATGGAAGCGATTAAAATGTTTTTAGTCTATGCCTTCTCCAAGAACATCACGGTGTATCAAATGGACATAAAATCAGACTTCCTAAATGGAGAATCAGAGGAAGAAGTATACATAGAAAACCCATAAGGGATCACTCTCTCAGATAATAAGTATTATGTCTATAAATTGAAAACAGAGTTGTACAGACTAAAATAATCATCGAGAGCCTGTTATTCAATTTTAGACAGATATTTGCGACAACGAGGATTCGAAAAGGGTCATGTAGACAACAATTTGTACATAAAACTTGAGGATGAAAATATGACCATAATCGAGGTTTATTTAGATGACATTATCTTTGGAATCAGTAACGATAGCCTTAGTAAAAAAATTCCCTAAACATGCAAAAATAATTGTAAATGTTCATGCTCGGAGGACTATCTTTTTTCTTGGGACTACAAATATCTCAATTGAAGAATGGAATTTTCATCTCTCAAACTAAGTATGTAAAAAAAATGCTAAAAATATTCAACATGGAATATTGCAAACTGATATGTACTCATGTGATTATTGGATGCAAACTTAGCAAAGAAGATGAAGAAAATGAAGTAGATAAAAATCTCTATCGACCAATGATTGGGATTTCGTTATATGTGACAGCCTCAACACCATATATAATGCAGGTTGTAGGCCTAGCTGCAATATTTCAAGCTACACCCAAATAAAATCATGTCCAATTGGTAAACATAATTTTCAGATATCTAAAAGGAACCCTTGGTCTTGGGTTATGGTATACACGCAGTGACAACCTTACATTGGAAGCCTACACATATGCAGACTAGGAAGGAATCATTGATGATAAAAAGAGCACAAGTTGAGACATTTTCTTCTTAGGGAAGTGCTTAGTTTCCTGGATAAGTAAGAAACACTCGTCATTGTTTATATCCACCACAGAAGTAGAATACATTGTCGCAACATCATGTTGTGCACAAGTCTTATGGATGCAACAAACTTTAAAAGATGTTCAACTAGAGTATGACCAGCCCATATCAATATTTTGTGACAACACAAGTGAAATCAGTATCTCAAAAAATCTGGTAATGCATTCTAAAACCAAACACATTACCATAAAATATCATTTTGTGAGAGAATAGTTTGTTGAAAATATAGTCAAGTCGTAGTATGTGGATATCAAGGAACAAATCACAGACAATTTCACAAATCCATTTTCTAGAGAAACTGTTGAGTATATGAGAGGGAAACAAGGAATAGTTTCAGCTCCAAAATAATCTATGAAAAGGATGAATGGCACATGTAAGCGCACCTAAGTCAGAAATGGATTATCTGCGATCTGGCGCACCAAAGTCAAGATAGAGAGGAAGTAATGAGCATGAACCTAGAGGGAGTTAATGAAAGAAATAATCCCTTTTCCATTGATGTCAAAGGGGGAGAATAAAAGAAAAGGAGTATAAAATAAGAATAAAAGAAATTGAAAAATTAAAAATGGGAGGATAAAAGTATTAACTGAAGATGGCTCTATGCAAAAGAATAGAGAAAAGAATCAAAGGCATAATCACAGGGGGAGCCTGTTTGCACATAGAAGAAGACCTCACTTTCAGGGGGAGCTTATTGTAAGTTGGTGTTGACATCAATTCCAAAGGGGGAGATTGTTAAAAATGTGTTGTCATTGATATCAAAGGACAAAATGTTTCACCCAGGTGTTATCATTGATGTCAAAGGAAAATGAAGTGTTGAATTCAAACACCAAATCGGATAGATAGAAGTGTATGAAGTCTTCCTCATACAAAGCCACTTTGAAGAAATACATAGAGAAAAATGTGGAAGTTCAGAGAGTGCAAATATACCACTATGACATGGGTCATATGTGCGCATGTAACAACCTTGAAAGAAGAATATAAAAAATAAGGATGTGCGCAAATACCGCTTTGGTACAAGACTTATGTAAGAAGTCAAAAGAAGAAAATGAAAGTCAAAAATAGAGACTTGTGTGAGAAATCCCTAAAAATAAAATGGCATATGTGTGCCAAACCCCACAAATTTGAATTGCAAAAAGTGGCATGATGGCACAGACGATAACTTGATCAAGACACAAACAAGTTGGGAAATTACTCAAGTAAAAGAACATTCAACAAGTGTAAACATCTCTTGAGTTAGAAAGAGTATAAACAAGCAATAGATGGATGTGTTGAGGTAAGATTGTAGAATGAAGACTCGAAGATAATATATTTTGGGAAAGCTTCATTTTCTTGGGGTATCAATGGATCATTGATCGTAGAAGGATTTTGTATGCAACAAAGACGAATTGCACATATTAGCAGAGGATAAATAGAAAGAGAGCGCAAGATAGAAGGATACTCGGTATTTGGGATGTGTGAAGGTGCTTCTCAATAAATGTCAAATACATATCCAATTGCATAAGTGACAGAGCAGTGTAGAAGTACATATACCTAAAGATTGTGCAATGTAGAGAAATTGAATAAGTCATGGATATAGCCGCACGTCACTAATAAGGAAAATAGTTGTTTTGATGCACTTTATCAAGGGTGAGATGTAGATCAAATGAACTACAATAGTTGTAGTTTGTTGAAAATGCACATCATAGATAAGGTAATTTATATACTCCATTCATTTTATAGACAATTATTTCTATAGCAGGGAGGAAAGACGAGGCAACGAATAGGGAATTGGTGATTCCTTCCAGTAGGTGTTGGTAAAAAATTTCAGGGAGGCGGGACAAGGCAAGGAAGAGGGTTTTGAATATTCCTTCCAGTCACAACTGGTAAAACAATCAGGTAGTTAATGATTCCTTCCAATCGTAAATGGTAAAACAAATAGGGGGTTTAAGCTTCCTTCCATTCGGAGAAGGTAAATATAATTTGGGATTCAGTGCTTCCATTCACCTGAAGCTAAAGAAATAATTAGAGATCGCAATCTTTCATGGGTTGGATCCTAATTACTGCAAGGCAGCACTTGCGCAAAAATACATACATATGTTCAAGTTGGTGCTTGAATTTCGTGAGTTGGTGCTTGCGTAGATTGAAGTCTTCATAGGTTGGTGCCTCTAACCAGCATGTTGTTGTCACTTGGATGAGTTACTACTCATGTTTAGATATTGTTATCTCCTATTGATGTAATAATTCATTATATATAGATAGATAGATATATAGATATATAGATATTCTTAAGTTTTTTGTGCATCTATGTATATAACAGTTTCAGCTAAAAAGTTTTAAGTGGTGAAAATTATTTAATTGTGAAATAATTTGAAATTTGTGCTATATACTGATTCACCCCCCCCCCTCCTCGCTCTCAATTAATATAAATGCAATAATTCCAACATAACTGACATTTTTTCCATTCAATCCTTCGTTATCCAAATATGGGGAGTTTGAACTTGCATCCTAGTGTCATTCAAGGACACTAATAAACATTCAACGAGGGGCATAAAACCAAACCGGTCAACGAAATTTAGTTATGTTACCTCCTATAGGTGTTTCATGTCAAGGGTAATATTTTCATGATTCCCACAACCTCGTTTGACATAATTTTCAAAAACTGCTTATAATGCAAAATTTGCATAGCATGCTAATGAGCAAAGCACTAGTTGTGAAAACCATCAATATATACAATGTTATGTCTGTGAAGTCACTAAAGAGGGGTTTCCGTGATGGTAATTTGATGTCACAATTCCAACAAAAAACTAACAGTTTTTCCATCCAATCCTTGGTTATCCATTTATGGTGAGTTTCAACTCACTTCCCAACATTATACAAGAACCCTTGGCAATTTTCAACCGGGGGCATAAAACGAAACCAATCAACAGAATTGAATTTTGTTAACTCCTATAGGTGTGTTTAGTCAAGGGTGAGATGGAAATGATTCTCACAACCTAGTTCGGCACAATTTTTTAAATTTCTAGCTTATAATGCAAAAATTGCATTGCATGTTGATGAGCAAAACCCTAGTTGCAAAAACCATCAATATAGACAACATTTGGCCTATGAAGTCAATGAAGAGGGTTTTATCTATGGTAATATGATTTAATGAATCCAATTAAATTGATGATTTTTCCATCCGAACCTTTTTTATTCATTTATGGCGAGTTTCAACTCACTTCTAGCAACATTCAAGGACACTTGGCAATTTTCAACACGGGGCATAAAAACCAAACCAATTAATGGAATTGAGTTAGGTTACCTCTTGTAGGTGGTTTTGGTCAAGGGTGATATTGACATGATTCCAACAAACTTTTTTGATACAATATTCAAAATCTTAGCTTATAATGAAAAATTTGCATTACATGCTAATGAGCAAAACCCAGTTGCAAAAACCGTCAATATAGACAACGTTCGGTCTATGAAGTTGTTGAAGAGGGGTTTCCCTAGTGTTAATATGATATAACGATTCTATTGGGGCTAAGGGTTTCTCATTTGACCCTTGTTTATCTAGTTATAATGAACTTCATTTTGCTTTCCAACATTATTCAAGTACACTTAGCAAATTTCAATCGGGGGCATAAAAACCAAATCGAGCAACGAAATTGAGTATGGTTACCTCCTGTAGTTGTGTTTGGTCAAGGTTGTTATGTAAATGATTCCTTAAACATGTTTTGACATCATTTTTAAAATCTTATCTTATATTGCGAAAATTGCATTGCATGCTAATGAGCAAAACCCAAGTTGTGAAAACCGTCAATTTAGACAGCGTTCGACCTATGAAGTCACTAAAGAGGAGTGTCCCATTGCATAAAAACAACATATCTAGGAAGAAGACCCATTGCATATATCTTCACCCATTTTCCACATCGATGCACCATTAATGTAGGAGTTTGTAAAACGTGTGCTTCTCTTCTCAGATAATAAACCATTACTTGTAGAAGTCGAAAAATAATTCTTCAACCTCATATATCGAGGATTATGACAACAACTCTACAAGATCAATTGTCCTACCAAGTCAAGCTCATGATATTAACACAAATTCGAAAATCAAACAAACTGCCTCTTATTGTCCAACTACTCTTTTATGCAGCCTATACTCCAACAACATGAGTTTGTATTTACATCATACTCTAGCGTTTAAACAAGTCATGCACACAATTTTTAATGTGATATTCAAAATATATGACATGAGGGTTTGTGTTGTTTTCCTCCACATAGACTAGAAATCAATCCATGATAATAGTTCCATCTTTCACTAGATCCGCAACAATAAACAGTAGGTCGCAACAAATTGCTTCAACATATTGGAATAATCTACCACAATAAACATTCGAGCAACCATGCCAAGGCTTCTCCATCTCATAACCATTTTCTACAACTCGTAAGATGCATTTCGCAACTTCAAAATCTTTATATGATCATTTTTCATCCTTTTAGTGATTGCATAAGGATTGAACATTCCTGTATCTATCCACAAATGATCCATCTGCAACATCACTCCAATTCGTGACTCATCCAACCTTCAATTGCTTTCCACTAGGGTAATTACAATCCATTACTAGATCAATATTATTGCCCTGTGATGGACATTAGACTCTCCTTTGTGTATGCAACTCAACACTCCTCCAAAAATATGTTTTTCAACACCTATCAAGATTTGGTTATGCACATCCCTCAACGCATCCCAAAACTCATTATTACACTAATTGGAAACACCCATGCCATTCTTCACCACTAATTAAACCTCCTCCAGGACCAAAGAACAACAAATAGATATATATCACCATTGGTTCCCAGCTTCAATTCACTCGAGGAATGACCACGTCTTCCATAGTAATAAAATTTGATTTTTATATCCTTTCATTGTTTGAAATCATGAATAATGTTCCTTCCTTGTCAAAGTGGATATAAGGATACGAGGAACTTATGACCTTTCTCAGTTGCTTAGAATGGATGATATTTCTAGAACCAATTAAATTTTGCAATTCCAATCCTCAAAATATTGGAGAACATCATCCAATGAATACCTTGGTACCATCCCTCATAAGTCTCTAATCACATAACCAAAACTCAACTCATCAGTAATTGTTTTACACAAGTCCATTCATCGCTAGAAATGATTTTACACACCCATGCCTCGATCTCTACAAATTGTGGCTCATGAAGATCTTGGGACCTCATCATTATTGTTGGGTTATCCGATATTTCAAGATGTTCTACAATGAGTTGATGATTTCAATAGGTGTTTCCATGTCCCCACCCTAGAGGTCACACAATATATGCCAAAAACTCCTCAACATAGATGACTTATCCATGTAAATCTTCTCAAGCCTCTTGTATCCACATCCAAGCACTTCAATATTGCATTCCCAATGAAGTCTGTATCTAAATCATTATCAACCTTCTTTTCTAATTCAGTTGTGTAGTGCACCTACTAGGCGAGAAAATATCAGCCCCTAATTCTTTTCCCAAATTATGATAAAAAAACAATCAAGTAAGATGGCATCACTGCCTCCCCCAACATAATAAATTTTGTTCTTCACTTTTAGCCAATTGTTATGTACTGCACAATTATTAACTGTCTCAATCTTATGGTGAGAACCACCACAATCTATTATTTTGAATAGAATCTAAATCTCATTAAGAACCTCATTAACCGACCAGGCCTTTGATGCCACCTTGTATTATCCTCCTCCTAAAATCATGAAGAAAGATCCTAACCATCAGCACCATCAACATGTTACCCAATCTCTCTAGATCGTTTTTATCTATGTCCAATAACACTACCTTACTCCAAAATAAATGAGCTACATCTCCTCCATGCAAGTCATTATCGTCCCATTCATGTGCATTGCATCATTTAGTGAGATGCCTTGTTTGCTTTGCCTATACCTTCCACAAGTACCAAACGTATCCCAGCAACCTTATGCAACACGAGTGATCTTTACAAGGGATCTTCATTGCATCAATCTCTCCTCTTATATATAGTTTAACCATAACACTAGTGATCTTCAATAGGCCCGCTAATCCTAAGATAGTTGTAAACATCTTCCTCAATGAATGTGCTCTCATCGAGAATTGTTATCCCAAGAGGAAATTACAATAAAAATCTTGCACTTTGTTTCGATTGGAATTGACCTCGACCATTATTACGATACAACACTTAGCAACTGGCTCACTAACCCTATCTATCAAATTCAACACAGGTATTTATAGATGTTTGCAGTCTCAAGTTCTCACTCAAATCCTCCTCTAGAAGCTTCTCTTGCTTATAGGAACCGTTGTTTGCATTTAAAGCCTTCATGTGCCTTGTTTCAACATATCTGGACATCTGAACTTCAACAACTATCGCTATAATTTCTCTGTGACTATTCCAACTAACCCAATGGCTCCACTACTCGAGATCCTAGCTTTTTGTCACCCGCCTCTTCGTGGTCGTCAACTCAACTTGTGTCTTCACCTGACTCATTGGTTGGTATAATCCTCGACCATATTGATCCCTTTGTCACCAAACTATGATTGTACTATATCAATGCTTTGCGGCTCAATCATCCTTCTGTCTCTCCATCTATCATCAACCCAAACTAGTCAAAATTTCCATCACTTTTCCTTTTGTAAATGATTAGTTCTGCACTTGTTCTTAAGGTTGTCGACTATAGTCTAGGTTACTTCGGTAATTTATCTATGATTTTTCACTTTGCGACTAGATACCCCTGCATCAACCTCCCTAGGTTAAAATAATTATGCATGTGGTTATGTTATTCCTCGATCCTTCCTTTTGAAATCCATGTCACATCTTCTAGGTGTCTATTCTTCCCTCAGACCAAATATTCCTTCTTCTTCTTACTCATTTTCTTCCTGACTTCTCGTTCATCAAACACTATGACCTCTTCCATCAATGGGACTAGTATCTACTCTTTCCAGTCTAAATTTTTTTAACTTCCACTCGTCGACCCTTATTCATATTTTTATAGGTTGGAAACATTGAATGTTGGTGATATACATGTTTCCCTAGGAAAGTTGGTTAATTTCAATCTCTAAGATTTAGAGACTAGTCAAGGTGTGAAAAAGGATCCGGAAGAGTAGGTGTTGAAACGGTTACCTCTGAAATTTTGGGCAATTTTTGGGGAAAAAATAATTGATAGAGTTCGATGGTAAAGTTGGTGAGCTAGTTAGAAGGTTTGTTCACTTTTGGGTAGTGGGCATGGGTTGTAAAATCGGCCAGCAGAGCCTATAAAAATGTATCAGGTCAGGTTTAATGGGGGTTGGAAAAAGTAGGTTGGGTTGGTTGAAGTCAAGTTTTGAGGGATATAGTTTGTAATGGCAATATATTGGTTTTGTATTGTTATGTCAAAGATGAATAAGAGTCATGAGTATATTGTCGATCCACAAGCTATGTGCATGGACTTAATGTAATGGGGATTGTGGAAGAATGTGTTGTCCCTAGAAAAATTGGTTAATTTTGGTCTCTAAGTTTTGGATCCTGGTCGAGGTGTGAACAGGGCTACGATAGAGCGGGTGTTGAAATGGTAAACTCTGAAATTTTGGGCAGTTTTTGGGGAAAAAGTAAATAATAGAGTCTGATGGTAAAGTCGATGACTTAGTTAGTAGGTTTGTCCACTTTTTGGTAGTGGGCATGGGATGTAAAATCGACCCGTAAATCCTATAAAAATGTATCGGTCAGGATTTTTAGGGGTTGGAAAAAGTAGGCTAGGTTGGTTGAAGTCAAGTTTTGGCGGATAAAGTCTGTAATGTCAATATGTTGATTTTGTATTGTTATGTGGAATATGAATAAGATTCGTGAGTACATTGTCGATCTGTAAGCTATGTGCGTTAACTTAATGCAATGGGGAATGTGGAGGAATGTTTGTAGGCTATGTGCCCAAACTAAAGCATTCGAACGATGACTCTTGTTAATTAACAAGCACTTTTGTGGTTCTTCCCACTTGGGTTTCCACATTAAACTTCTTGTGTCGAATGGTGCATTATGATTGTGTGTATTTTTCTATGTATTTCTATGATGTGTGATAATGTGTTAACTTCTTATTAAGTAATTGAATCAACAAATCTTTAGTGGGATTTAAGATTATCTTAAGTTTGAAAATGGATTGTAATATTTTGTCATGGTAATTTTTATGATGGTTTCCTTTCTATCCATGTCTATCACAAGTTGATCCCCTTCTCCACTATAGAAATTTGGTTCATGCAGCTCCTATAGGTACCTCGGGTGAGACTTGACTTTCTTAGCAGGTGTTTCCAATAGGGTTAACCCCTGTCGATTCAGTACCTTGGGATTTTTTTGGTCTAGTCAAAGTTGCACGTGGGTTAGTTGAGATTGAGCCAACAATACCAATCTCTTCTGGAAGCTCCAATACATTAGAATTGTCTAGAATCTTCTTTAGGATCTTGCACTGACCAATATTCTTCAACCTCAACTTGTTATATGTTCCAATAGGGAACCTTTCCTTCCTCAAGTGCACATATACAAAGGTTCCTTCTACAAATGAATACACTCATCTCCTTCGGCTGGCTCTCAATTCATATATCGCATTTCTCTTCTCAAGTTATCGCTTCACTTTGTTGAGCACTTCCTTCATGCGGTCGACAAACAATTTGGCATATGCACTTTTTTGCTTCTATGTCAGTAGCTCATGCAAGTCGGCTACTCCATGTGGACTTCTCCCTTACACGATCTGAAATGGACTCATTCCCATCAATCTATTTACTCAGTTGTTATATGTGAATTCTATCTATGCCAACAAATTTTCCCACTCCTTTGGTCGATCAACAGTTAAACATCTCAATAAATTTCTAAATCTCTTGTTCATGACTTCAATATTCCCGTCAATCTGTGGATGGTGTGCAAAACTGAATTACAACCTCATGTCAAGCTTGTTAGTTTTTCAAAATTAAGCTAGCATTATTAGGATCTTTAACTGAGAGAATAACAAGTACAGCAATCAAACACAAGAGACAATGAACATAGTGTTTTTCCTCGGGGAAACCATAAAGGAGAAAACCCCGTAACTTCCTCAGAGATAGAATCAGCACCAAAACATTAAAATCCCCAAAACAGTAAGCGATCTCCCAACAGCAGTAATCATCTTCTTGTCTAGCCCCATTGTCTTCTCCTTCCTCAACTGTGCACTACACTTGAGTATGTATGACTTGTATGATAAATAGAGACTTCAGTTCTCTATTTATACTAATATCGACACGACTAAAAACCCTACTAGGGTCGACCTCTACTAGGAGAGTCTAATAACCCTAGTGCCTCGAAACTGTGGGGACTTTAACACTTAGACAATTGAAGGGTTACCCACTATGAATTGACATGACTTGTTTACATTATTGATCCTCCCAATCGGAACATCGGGGCATGACAACATGACTCAAATACATAATAGATACATCCCGGAATAAACATCGGGTTACAATACATAAGATACATAGATGAATACATTCTGAAGTTACAAATACATCAACACTCCCTCTTGACTAGGAAGGTATTCTTTCGACACAATTTTCAGCACTGGTCTTCTTCTCTGTATTAGCTGGATCATCTCGTCTTCTGCATCTCAAGTCTTCTTAGTCTTCAAGTCATCTTCGTCTTCAAGTCATCTTCGTCATCAGATCTGGATCATCATGGGACATCATCACTAGATCTGGATCATCACTCAATCTGGATCATCACTCTATCTGGATCATCACGGGTGTTATCTCATGATTCTTCTCGTCACAGGAATTTCTACAGATCCATCCCTTTTTCATGTTGGTTGTAGGCCTAGCCTCCATGTAGGTATTTTCCAGCACTTATATCTGATCAACACATGATACGAAGAATGGCTCATCATTCCTATCTGATCAACACATGATGCGAAGATAGATACTGCACTTACATCTGATCAACACATGATATGAAGAATGGCACAGCACTTACATCTGATCAACACATGATGCGAAGAATGCTTCAGCACTTACATCTGATCAACACTTGATGCGAAGAATGGCTCTGCACTTACATCCACCCAGTGAGGGAACACATCCCATTACTGATGGAAGGGTTGTGCACTCATATCTAATCATGAGGGAACACATCCCAACAATCATATCAGAATGGCCCCCAATCCTCCTTGACTGAGCTACCTGGTAATTGACCAGGTGCCTCCATTCTCCTAGAGAATGGCAGTTGCCCTTACATCTGACATACTCGTCGGAATGGCCAACACTCACATCTGACATGGAAGGAACTTAATCCTTTAGC
This sequence comes from Pseudotsuga menziesii, assembly GCA_001517045.1. Taxonomy (NCBI): domain Eukaryota; kingdom Viridiplantae; phylum Streptophyta; class Pinopsida; order Pinales; family Pinaceae; genus Pseudotsuga; species Pseudotsuga menziesii. The sequence continues at coordinate 1,132,486 of LPNX010593239.1, read as the reverse complement.
CATGACAGAATGGTTCAGCCCTTACATCTGATCAAGTGGGAACACATCCCTCTATCGCATCAGAATGGCTACTCAGTCTTACACTGAGTGTTCCTGGTAACTGACCAGGTGCCTCCATTCCTAGAATGGCAATTGCCCTTACATCTGTCCTACTCAATAGAATGGCTAGCACGCATATCTGATATGGAAGGAACCAATCCTCTCACCATGACAGAATGGTTATGGGTCTCATCACTTTCTCTTGGAGGAAACCTCGATCTGGAGAACACCAAGCTTCTCCCTGAAGTACTCGAACTTCAGCCTAGTCAATGGCTTCATCAATACATCAGCTATTTGTTCCTCCATCGCAACATACTGGAGCTTCACTGCTCCCCTCTGCACCATATCCCTGATATAGTGATACTTGATCTCAATATGCTTCGACTTGTCATGGAACACTGGATTCTCTGACAACTTCATGCAACTATGGTTGTCACAATGTATACAAGTAGCATCTAACTGGAGATCAAATATATCAGACAGTAGCTTTCATAGCCATACTGCCTCACAACTAGCTGAACAAGCTACGACATACTTTACTTCAGCTGTACTTAGTGCCACATAGGATTGCTTCCTACTAAACCAAGAGATCACACCTGATCCCATACTGAAGCAACACCCTGAAGTACTCTTCCTATCGATGGCACTGCCTACCCAATCTGAATCAACATAACCTTCCAGGTTAATCTTTTGATTCGCATTATACTTGAGCCCATAATCAATTGTACCCTTCATGTACCTCAAAATATGCTTTGCAGCAATCAAGTGAAAACTTCTCGGATCTATCAAGAACTGGCTCAAGGTGTTCACAGCAAAGCAAATGTTTGGTCTCGTGTTTGTCAGGTACATCAATGACCTAATCATCTAATGATACATCGTAGCATCAACCGACTTTGATGAAGCATCACTCAATAGCTTTAGGTTCGATGCCATAGGTGTGGCCATAGCCTTGCAATCCATCATCCCAAACCTCTTCAGGATCTCTACCTCATACTTCCCTTGTCCAAGGAAGATTCCATCTGTACTCTGCCACACCTCCATACCTAGAAAGTAAGGCATCATCCCCAAGTCCTTCATTTCGAACTCAGCAGCAAGCTTTCTCTTCGTATCAGCAATCAACCCATCTGTACCTGTCACAAATAGATCATCTACATATAGTAGAAGCATCACTGGGTTGCCATCCTCAACCTTATAGTAAAGGTTGGAATATGCTTTACTCTTGGTAAAGCCCAAACTAGATAGAAAGCTATCAATTCTACCGTACCAATTCCTGGGTGCCTGTTTCAAACCATACAGTGCTTTCTTCAATCTGCATACATGAGACTCTATGTTATGTATCTCAAAACCGAGTGGTTGTTCTACATACACTTCCTCTTCCACTACACCATTGAAGAAAGCAGTCTTGACATCCATTTGGTGTATCTTCCATTTCATCACTGTAGCTAGAGCAAGTACTGATCTGATGGAAGTGTATCTAGCTACAGGAGCAAAGGTTTCTTCATAGTCTATTCCTTCCTTCTGAGAGAAACCTCGAGCTACAAATCTTGCCTTATACTTTTCAATGCTACCGTCTGTAGCATGCTTGATCTTGTAGATCCATTTGGAAGTTACAACTGACTTCCCTTCTGGTCTTGGGACAACATCCCAAACATCATTCTTCATGATCGATTGATATTCTTCAATCATAGCATCCTTCCATTCTTTCCGTTCTGCTGCTTCTTCATAACTGGAAGGTTCTTTACCAATGAAATCACATAGTAAAGCTACATACCCGGAGCATGATCTGGTCCTCGTTCTTTCTCTGTGATTCTCTTCTGGAGCCCCATATCTTTCCGCACCTTGGATAAGTTCACGTACCCAAGCAGGTTTCCTCTTATGAGGATTCTTCTCTAGAGGTGGATCTATAGGTCTTTGTGGTTCCTCTAAATCTCGATCTTCTTCTTGATCTTCTTCGTTCATGGTTGTGTCATGAATTCTGGGTACTTCTGCTTCTATTTATTTAGGTTCTTCAACGAGTCTCTTTCTGGATTTGTTGTAAGCTGTGTCTTCCTCAAATGTCACATCCCTGCTAATCTCAATCTTCTTGTATCCAGGGAAATAGATTCTGTAAGCCTTCGAGCTTTCAGAGTATCCCACAAATATGCTCTTCTTTCCTGAAGGATCTAATTTTGTTCTCTTCTCTTTTGGAATGTGTAAGTACGCAAGACAGCCGAATATTCTGAGATGGCTGACTTCTGGTTTCTTTTCGGAGAAGACTTCTTCAGGAGTCTTGTTCTCGAGTACTCTATGTCGAGTACGGTTATGTACATACACCATTGTTCTGGCAGCTTCAACCCAAAGATGCATAGGAATATCTTGATCATGAAGCATTGCTCTTGCAGCTTCCATGATGGTTCTATTCTTCCATTCCACAATCCCATTCTATTGTGGATTATAAGGAGTGGACAACTCCCTCTTAATCCCTGATTCTTTGCATAGCTCTTTGAATTCATTCGAAGTGAATTCTCCACCATTATCTGATCGAATGGTTTTGATATTCTTTTCAGTATGGTTCTCAATCAAGGCTTTCAATTCCTTGAACTTATTGAATACTTCGTCTTTGTTCTTCATGAAGTAAACCCATGTCTTTCTAGAAAAATCATCAATAAAAGAAACATAGTATGCATACCCGCTTAGTGAGTTTGATGACATAGGACCGCATACATCGGAGTGGATGATTTCTAGTATTCCTTTGGCTTTGCTTTCACTGCTGGGAAATGTCTTCTTTGTATTCTTCCCTTTTTCACATCCTTTGCAGACACCATCATATTTTGCTTGGAATTCTGGAAGACCTTCGACAGCTTTGCTTGCACTAGGTAGTGCTCTGTAATGCACATGTGCAAGCCTTCTATGCCAAAGCTCATTTGGTTGTACTGTGTCATGGACCAAGGCTTGTTCTAGATGGCCCTTCAATTTGTACAACCCTCCTTCTTGTTCTCCAATCACTACTGCATCATTGATAGTCTTACCTTTTGGCCACATGATGACTTGACCATCTATGAATGCAACCCGCATCCCTTTTGCATCCAATGTTGATATGGAGAGAAGGTTCTTCTTGAGTCCTGGCACAAACAATACTTCTTTCATTGTTAGAGACTTACCAGAGTCTAGTTTATATGAAGATTCCCCACTACCTTTTATTGGATATTGGTAGTCATCTCCTCGCTTCACCTTGTGAGGTGATTCATGTTCTGACAGTCTCACAAAGGATTCCTTGAATCCAGTCATATGTTTGGAATCCCCACTGTCTATAAGCCAATCATCACTTCCATGAGAAATGTTACCTGTGAGAGCAGAGATCAGAACATATTCATCCTCACTTGAAGAATCTTCACTTTCATATCTGGATTTCTTCTTGGATGGTTCATCATCCTCTGCGGCATGAGCATGATGTCTTCTTTTGTTCCCCTTCTTCTTATGAGAGTGGCCCTTGTTCTTAGGGCAGTCTTTTGCAAAGTGTCTGCTTTCATCACATGTATAACATCTCAATTTTGATATGTCTCTTCTACTGTTCTCTCTAAGATGAGAATCCTTACCTTTGGAGTAATGAGGTCTTCTTCTGCTTTTCTTGGAGTGGGTTGTGAGAGCTTGGTCTTCACTTCCCATCTTCTCTTCTCGAGCTGCTATCCATGCTTCTTCTTGAGAACATTCTTCCCATAGTCTACTGAATTTGACTAACTTCTTTCTAGCACAGATTCCTTGGATAAAAGAATCCCATGACCTAGGAAGGCCATTCAATGTTGTCATCACAATCGCTGCATTCTCCACTTCTTCATCTACAGCTTCTAATTGTTCCTTGATCTGAGAAACCCTTGTGAAGTAAGACTGGATGGTCTCTGCATTTTGAATCTTCACATTCTTCAGTTGATTCCTCGAAGTCATCTTCCAGTTTATGTTCTTCCCTTCAAACAATTTGGTTAGGGCATCAAACATGGCTTTAGGTGTCTTGAGAGAGGACACCTGTGGGATAGGGTGATCCTTGATAGAATCAACAATTATCTTATTTGCCATAATCATCTTCTTCTTATGTAAGGTCTTTGTCTCATCTCCCTCTGGAACTAGAACTTCATCATGAATGTAGGAGTCTAATTCATTCTCTTCCAGGACCAGGGAGATCCTATACTTCCAGGCTCGGAAGTTATCAGCTCCCTCAAGCTTTTCATCAGGCTTGGTATGATGAGACATCTTAAAATTAGAATCTCAAATGGAAATACAAGAGATCTTAGATCTTACCAGGTCAAAATGTTGGATCTGAGACTTGAGCTGAAATCCTATAGAGATGGTTCAGGAGCAAATTAGGGTTTTGCTTTTCTGGAGTTCTGTCCACCCAAATGCCTTGAAATTTGTCCCTAACATCGAGTTTGGGGAGGAGATCAATCCAGGCCTGGGCTCACTAAAAAAATTCTCTTCTGTGAAAATCCCTAATTTCTGGTAGGAGTGACAGGTCCAAGACTGAAAAACCTCAGAACTGGATTCTGCTTCGACAAAAAGATGTGCCCTAAGGAGGAGAGTTATTCCACCTTACTTTTGCTGAAAATCTGTGGAGGAAGATCCACAAACTAGGAAGCCCTAGTTCCCGCAGCTATATAGTGTCTTCTTCTTAGGTTAGCTCTGATTCCATGTTAGTTTTTCAACATTAAGCTAGCATTATTAGGATCTTTAACTGAGAGAATAACAAGTACAACAATCAAACACAAGAGACAATGAACACAGTGTTTTTCCTCGGGGAAACGATAAAGGAGAAAACCCTGCAATTTCCTCAGAGATAGAATCAGCAACAAAATAGTAAAAGCCCCAAAATAGTAAATGATATCCCAACAGCAGTAATCTTCTTCTTGTCTAGCCCCAGTGTCTTCTCCTTCCTCAACTATGCGCTACACTTGAGTGTGTATGACTTGTATGATAAATAGAGACTTCAGTTCTCTATTTATACTAATCCTGGCATGACTAAAAACCCTACTAGGGCCGACCTATACTAGGAGAGTCTAATAACCCTAGTCCCCCGAAACTGCAGGGACTTTAACACTTAGACAATCGGAGGGTTACCCACTATGACTTGAAATTACTTGTTTACATTATTGATCCTCCTGATCGGAACATTGAGGAATGACAACATGACTCAAATACATAATAGATACATCCCGGAATAAACATCGAGTTACAATACAAAAGATACATAGATGAATACATTCCGAAGTTACAAATACATCAACAAAGCTTCCTCCACAAGGTTCTCCAAAACTAACCCATAAACTTAGTGTCTTTGTCTAAAGTGATGCTCTTTGGTAACCCATGCAATCTTAAGATTTCCTTTAAAAATAAAACAACATTACATATGGTGTTGCTTGTCTTCTAACAAGGAAAAAAGTGTGTCATTTCTAAAAACCTATCAACTACCATAAAGATGAATTTGTTACCTTATTATGTCTTCGACAACCCTAGCACAAAATCCATGTTGATATCTTCCCATGGGACAGTCGATGGTAGAAAACGTGTGTATAGTCTCGTATTCTAACTTCTTCCTTTAGCATGCTATCATATCCTACATTTTTGGATCCACTTCTTTACATCTGGCATCAATCCTAGCCAATAAAACTTCTCCTCGACCAATGCCTTGGTCTTGTCGATCCCAATGTGTCCTCCCAATCCTCCATTATGCAATTCCCTGATTAGGTTCTTCCTCCCCAATCCCTTAGGGCTGCATAACTAGTGCCCTTTGAACATGTATCCTTCTTGGATGAAATAATCCAAGCATGGGGTTCTATTTCTACTCCACATTTCATTCGACGCCTTCCTAGCCACAAAATCTTTGTCATCTTCATAGTCATCCTTTATCGACTCTAACCATGTTGATTGAGTAGTTATCATTCCCAATAATTTGACTCTTCAACTCAATGCATCAACAACCCTATTAGTATTTCTCGACTTATGCTTCAATACAAAGGTATATCTCTGCAAGAACTCTACCCAAATCATGTGTAACCAAGTCCACTTAGTCTAGTTGTTCATATACCTCAAAACTTAGTGGTCAGTGAATAACATGAATTCCTTGGGCAATAAATAGTGCCTCCACTTCTTCAATGCATGTATAATGGCATAAAAATCTTGGTACTATACTGAGTACTTGTGCTTAGTGTTGTCAATCTTATCATTAAAGAATACAATTGGTCGGCCCTCCTATCTCAACACAACTCCAATTTTTAACCTTCTTGCATTGCATTCAAATTGAAATACTTTTTTGAAATATGGGATAACTAATATTGGTCTCTCTATCACCTTCATCTTCGGGTTCTCCTATGTTCGTTAGGAAGCCTCCATCCACTTGAACTTTCCCTTATTTATGCATGTCGTTAGTGGTGCACATATTTGATTAAAATATATGATGAACTTTCAGTAAAAACTAGAAAGTCCATGAAAACTTCTTCCCTCTATGGCACTCGTTGGCGCAGGCCACTCTAAAATTACCTTCACCTTTTAAGCGTACATCTTCAACCTTGGATTTACATTATAAATCCTAAGTATACCAACTTCCTCAGCATGAAGAAACAATTATGCATTTTTACCAATAATTTCTCTTAGCTCAACCTCTGTAGTACGTGCCATAGATGTGACAAGTGTTCATCCTTTATCCTATTGAAAATCAGAATGTTGTCGAGATAGACCACAAGGAACTTCCCAAAAAATGGCTTCAATACTTCATTCATCATCCTCATGAATGTTCACATTGGTCATCCCAAAATGGCATAACAATCCACAAATACAACCCTTCCTTCGTCTTAAAGGGTATTGTACACTCATCACCTCCCCTAATCCTGATTTGGTGATAACCACTCTTCAAGTCAATCTTGGTGAAGTATGTTGTTCCACTTAAGTAGTCAATCAAGTCGTCAATTCTTGGTAATGGAAACCAATACTTGATGGTGATCCTCTTGATGGCCCTTGAATCGATGCACATCCTCCATTATTTTCCCTTCTTGGGTGCTAGCACAATTGGTACTACACACAGACTCAAACTCTCTTTAATCGGTCTAATGTCCAACAACTACTGGACTTGTCAATTCAACTCAGCATTCTCTGTCGACATCATTCTATGTGGTTCCTTGTTTGGCAAACTCAACCCTGGAATTAAGTTGATCTGATGTGAAATACTCCTCATCGGTACCTATCCTATCAGAAACTCATCGACCATGATACTCTTAAATTCTGACAATACCTAACCAAATTTACTCAGAATGTCCTTTGTCGGCATGTCAACACTCGGTCCTTTGGGAAGTAATATTGTTTCTTCTTTTCCTCCTATAGAAATTCCTTAGTTAAACATATCAACACTCTCTTTTCCCAATAACCACTCTTGTTTCCCTGGATGTTCTGGTCTTTGGCCAAGGGAATCAGTTGGAAGCTTCTGCCACCCTTATCAACTATAACATTATTTTTGTGACCATAATACACCAGGTTCTGGTCATACTGCCATGGTCATCCCAACAATATATGACATGCATCCATTAGATTCATGCCGCATAGCACGCTATCATATAGCTTTTTTATCTTAAAGTTGATCAGGCATTGTCGTGTTACTATGATATGGTGACATTTATGCAACCACAACACTCTATATTCCTTCATGTGTGTTTAACACTTCAGACCTAGTTTGTCAATCACTTATGTTGATACCAAATTCTATGTGCTACCTCCATCGATGATGGTCATACAACATCTATACCAATTTTTTTATTTTATCTAAAAAATGGATTTTCTCTAAGTAACCTCCCTCTCCTCTTGTTGTGTTGGTTGCAATAGTGCTCGTTGGGTCGTCAAGTTTTGACCTCCTTCTAATGCAACCTCTACTAAGCTCCCCTTCACGGACAGGCCAATCTCATCACCAATTCCCCAACTTTTAGCCTCTTGTTGACTTGTGATATGCAATTTTTATGGGCATTCATACACCTTGTGTCCTAGTTCTTAACATTTGTATCAAATGACTTTGGGTTGGCTCATACATCTCCCTCCAAATACTCCTCTTCGACCATAAGTCACTTGAATTTTGGATTTCTCACCTCCTCACCAATATTCCAATGCAGTATCTATGGTCATTCCTTCTTCCCATCATTCCTTGTGACTTTCCTCCTTCCTTGCCCATACTAGTATGTCCTCTGGTGGCAACAATTTTTTGGATTTGACTCATTGGCTTTCCTCTCCTCATCAAATTCTTCTTGGATAGTCTCTCCTTGGATTTTAGTGCTAGCTAGTACACTTCATTGACTGTCCTAAACCATGGTAGGCTCAACTCATCTTGAAAAGCGTATTTTAGGCTGTTTATATACCTCATGGTTGCCTCTTCCCCTTCGTCACAATTCTCTGACATGATAGAAATTCAATAGAACTCCTCAGTGAATTATTTAATAGTCAACTCCTTCTATTGCAGGTTTTGAAGCTTCCTAAACAAACAAATCATGTAGTCGGTGGGAAGGAACTTATCCTTCAACTCAATGACCATTCTGTCCCAAGCCTTCACCTTTTCCTTCCCTTCTTTACTTTGTCATCATGTACATTGTCCCACCACAATGAGGAATGTCCTTTCAACTTCAGGCAAACAAATTTCACTCTTTTGGGGTCTTCTATTTGCTCTATATCAAAATATTTTTTCATTTCCCTAAACCAGTATATCAACTCTTCAGGGTTTAGGCTCCATGAGTAGGTAGATACCTCCATTTTTTATCTACCCTTCATTTCATAAAATACTTTCAATAGTTTTTCTCCTGGGTCCTCTTCTTCTTCAGCATCGAGAGCATTTTCTTCCTAATCGACCTCCTCATCACATGGTAAATGGTTTTTATCCCCACTCCTCTCTTTTTGGATCCCTTCATTGTTTTTAGCTCACTTTATAGACTCCCCATGGTCTGAACGCACTCTTCAAACATTTCATGGTCTTTTTCATTGGACATTAACACACTTTTGAGCCATTCCTCCTCCTCAAGTGACAAAATATGCACTCCCCAATCACAACTAGGTTCCTTATGCAGGATAACTTCCTTCTCTAATACCAACTGATGTAGATGCTATGTGAGTATGTTGTATATCAGTGCACACAACAGAAATGAAATCAAACACACACACATAGAGACCAAAACAAACATATATGCCAAGTATTATGGATTTTAATCAAATGAAACAATCTCTTTACAAGGGGAAATTAAAGCCTTCACCTACCTCCTCTTAGCATATATCGCCATTTGGTCTTTGAAAACTAACGCTATAACTACTTTGAAACTTTTCCAACTACCCCAACATATCCACTCCTCAAGATCATGTATTTATGTCATCTACCTCTTTGTCATCATCGGTTCAACTCATGTTTTCACTTGGCTCATTGTTTAGTAAGATTCTCGACCATATTGATCACTCTTTTGTTCAACTATGACTAAACTCCAATGCTACTTTGTGGCTTAATCATCATTTTATCTCATCGTCCATTGTTGACCCTAATTGCTAGGGATTCCACAACTCTTCCCTTTGTCTACTATCAGTTCTGCACTTGTTCTAGAGGTTGTCGTCTATCCTCCAGGAAAGTTCGGTTGTTTATCTTAGACTCTTCACCATAGGTTTTGATTCCCTAACATTACCATCCCTTCCAATACCAATAAAAACAATGCTTGCGATAACATATTGCTCACTTCTACTGAAGAAACGAGTAAGATCTTTTGTTTGTCCCATTGTGTAGGATTTCCTTTCACCATTTGTTTCTCCTGCCTATATTTCTCCGCAATCTTTCTCTTTTTGCAACTTGTTTCCTAATAATTGGATTATCATCAATCACATACTTTTGATGTAGATCTCCTATGGAATAAACTCCTTCCAGTTGGGACACTTCAATAAGGTCGATCATTACACCTGCTACTACAACCACCAAATCCCTTTCAAGAAGCATCATATCATGATAACCAACATATCTGAATAAATACAGCCTCCAAAAACTTATTTTGATGGTGGACCTGATAAACTTACCCAACCACTTGTTGAAACATTGTGCACCATACCAACACTGGTATAAAACCCCTTGGATCCAATTTCTAACATCAATACACCTCCCCTATCGCTACTACCATCTGGCCAGAGAAGGACAAAAAGCATACCACTTTCCTAGCTAGTGCAATTTGTTAGAAATTTTCCTTGTGCCGATAGTTTTATTCATTAAACCCTAAATTAACAAGAACATATTCACTACAAAATAACAACTAACAACACATGGAAGACACAAAGAACCTATATATACTATTTATTAATGATTGAAACCTTGATAACATAAGATGTCTCCCTTGTCTGTAAAGGGAGATGTGGAACTCCCACTCCTTACTTTCTCTTAATAACCAAAACCTTTACAAAGAAAAACATGTATGAAATATTACACAATGATGATAAACACCTCCTAAAGACTCCCTATTTATATTATTCCCATGAAGGAGGTAATTAATACATTTAACCAATTTTACATTAAAATAATGATTTTATCCCCCTTTTCATGCAACAAACCCTAACAACCCATAACAAACAACCCCTTAACAAACTAATGACCATTACATTGAGAAACTGGGCCCCAACAACCAATCCAAGTATCTTTCCCAAGATTGAATCTAACCCCATCCCCCACCTTCAAAATAAGCCATATGCTAGATGTGGAACTCCCACTCCTTACCTTCTCTTAGCACCCAAAACCTTTACAAAGAAAAACATGTATGAAATATTACATAATGATGATAAAGACCTCCTTAAGACTCCCTATTTATATTATGCCCATGAAGGAGGTAATTATTACATTTACCCAATTTTACATTAAAATAATAATTTTATCCCACTTTTCATGCAACAAACCCTAAAATCCCATAACAAACAACCCCTTAACAAACTAATGACCATTACATTGAGAAACTAGGCCCCAACACCCAATCCAAGGATCTTTCCCAAGATTGAATCTAACCCCATCCCCCACCTTTGAAATAAACCATATGCCTATCATAGGGAGTGTGATTATCATGGATTTCCACACTATTTAAGAGTTCCTTGAATATTCATCATTGGTCAATATCCACTTCTCCACAAAGAGAGGAGTTATGTGTTTCTAGGTCATGACTGAGTACCATAAGATCTTGCCAATTATAAGATTCCATACATTCTTTGTTGTCAATGCCTTGAAAAAAATAGGACCAAATTTTATTCCTCATCCTTTTATTTCTTTAGGTTTTCTACTTTTGTCCCATGCCACCCATGCAAATTCCTTTTCTTGCATCCCCTAGACCATAAAACTATGAAACTAATATTTCTAATATAATCTAAGATTCCTTTCTGAACAAAAGAAAGAGGCAACTTCAACTACTAACTTAATCATAATATATCTTCCCCCTCTAAACAACCATTTTTTGCACCAACAATAAATCTCTCTTTTATCTTTGCTATCATTCACCACTAGTCCTTCTTTCCATAATCATTTGCTTTGATGTGAAACCCAAGATATTTAATGCTTTCCTCTTAGTCAATTTGAACATAAGGGAACATAGGAGCTAACTGTTGTTTTTCCTCATCAGACAAACTTGAGAAAGTCAATTAGGACTTTCTCTCATTTACTTTCATAACTATAGCCAAGCAATATCGGTCAATAAACTCTTTTAGTCTTATCCATACCTCTAGCATCCATCACAAAAAATGATATATGTACAAATAGTTCATCAAATTAATTCCCTTTGAAGAGCCTATCCTTTCGGCCTCCATCGGGGATATGTTGATCCCCTTGTTTACCAATAGGAATAGTAAAGGATATAGGGGATGCCCTTGTCTTAGACCTTCGCCATGTTTGAAAAATCTAGAAGCTGTCCCTTTAATCAAAACAACCAAATATAGAAAGTAACACAAGACATTACTCAATTTACCACTTGTAACTTGAAGCCCACATGAATCATCAATAGCTTGAGATAAATCCATTTAACCTTTTCATGAGCCTTTAAAATATCTACTTTTGTCACCATGGATTTCGTTTTATTCACGTTAATGGAGTATAAAGTTTCCTTGGCAACCCCCACTGCTTCATGGATCTCTCTACGTAACAAGAACCCAAACTATTAATGGGATATACAATTAAAAGAACCTTCTTCGCCCTTCTAGTTATGGTTTTAGATATGACCTTATAAATGTTGTTGCACATTGAAATGGTCTATAGTCCTCAAACCCACTAGTATCATCCTTCATAGGTATTTAGACAATAAATGTGGAGTAAAACACAACCAAGAATTTCCCTTCTTTCCTAGAATCCTCTACTATTTTCAATAGGCCATCACCCGTACTATCAAATAATTCCAAGAAGAAATTCATAGTCTATGAATTCGGTCCTAGACTCTTATCTTTCTTAAAATATTGTAGAACAAACTAAATATCTTCCTCTATTACCACTTGTTGGGCCTAGGGACAGTAGAGCAAAATTCATGAAAAATTCTTCCTAAGTATGGAGAAGAGTCAAAAGGGAAGAGGAAGGAGCTACAACTAAGGAAGTAACATAAAGGAGAAAGGGAAGGATGTTGTCACAAAGGAAGTAAAAGAGAAGAAGAAAAGGAGGAGAAGGCACTGGAAGAGGAAGTTTCCCCAGATAAGTAAGTTGCGACAGAAGGATAGAATGTGACACAAGATGGTATGACAGAATATCAGCAGAAGCAGGCATGCAAATAGCGTAACAGACGAAAAACGACAATAAGGCATAATGATGAGAAAGCAACATGCCTTAACAAGTGTGGGTACAACCTCGGTTGGAGCCGATGAAAACCACATGCATCAAGGCATATTTGTAAGTTAAGTCAATAGTGCCTCCCGTTATGTATTGCTAGAATAGGAAAGACCGCTAGTTGGCTAGATATAGTAAGTCGGTTGGGATAGCGAAAGAAAAGGAGTTTGTAATGAGTCTATATAGAGTCTGTATCGAGTTGGTATTGAGTCTATAACAAGCATGTATGGGATCTGTATCGAGTCTGTAATAGGGATATAAAAGAAGGAACCCAGGCTATATATGGGTTAGCTTCTAGCTTCTATATTATTGGGTAGACTCATGGTAAGACTCTTGAGCTAGACTGGCATTAGACATTCATGATTAGACATTGACGGATGGAGCTCTCGAGCTAGACTTATTAGGCATTATTGGTTAATGGCTTTGTATCGCTGAGTGCACAAAAGTGAGAGATCTGCAGTTGAGTGCGCAGACAAGTAGGGAAGGTTGAGTCGATCCAAGATGTCTGTGGATCACTAGTAGAAGTAGAGTAGAAAAAGAAAAGAGAAAATATTAAAGAGCATGAGAGGGAGGAAGAGTTTGGAAAGTTAGAGAAGAATATCTTAAGCAGAGTCTGCAGCTTAGTGCGCAGAGGAAAGGTGCATCTATTTCCTCATCCCAGATGAAGAGCACCTTGTGGTTTTCGCCCGAATGGGTTTCCATGTTATATTCTGTGTATATGTGTGAATGTTGAAAGTAGCTTAGATATATGTGTGATTATTATAGTGAATGAATGACTGTAGATTTGTTTACAAATGCATACATCTATGATGGACGCATTGTACTATTGGATATGATTATGCTACATGCCTACTATTTATTTACTTAAGTTGCATAAATGAAATTTGGATCGCAGCTTAGCTATTGAAATACAATGAATATAAGTAATCCACCCCCCAGGCTTTGGTGGAAATCTTGGCACAAAGACAAGGTGCTAAAACACCCTCCCACACAACTGCAGAAACCTGGTTATGCCAGGTACTAATAAAAGAGAGATATCTAGGGTGAGACAGAATATGTCTTGCAGGTGCTGTCGGCTGAGCTCTACTCTGTCAGGCCGATATCTTGGGCTTTGTTGTGCTGAGCAAAAGGAACTGGACCTGTGTCAAAATCCCTGGGAATAGGGACAGAGAGACGAAAAATCCAACAAATTGTTCTGTTGTTGGGACCCCGAATTGTTGTGGTGAGGGATATGTTGTGGCAACCCACGAAACCAGAGATCCAAGATTGGGTGGAATCCAAAGAGTGAGAGTTTGCATGAAAATAAAGTGAAGGATCTTGATGGAACCCAATAGAGTAGTTGGGCCGACTCATCTACACAGACATCTGCGAGATTTTATTTTTCAAGTTTCCTATTGTTTTGCATGAATGATTATCTAATTTGGAAACCCAACAAACAAATTTCCAAGGTGGAAAACCACAAGAGCGGAAACCTCAGTTGATTGAGCGGCTGAAAAGAGTAGAGAACCCTATGTTGAGGGCTGTGGATTTTTTGGTAGATAGTATCTTGGGAGGATACATCACTAAGTTTGTTGTTGACACTATAACCTCATACAGTGAGCCGGAGCGAAATGTTTTTCAAGGACCATGCAGTAGATACTTGTTATCTCTAAAGACGTGGATAAAAATGCTTGTGTGTGAAAAAATGCATTATGTGAATGTAAGAAGACTGTATAGAAAAGAGGGGCTATGTCTCAGCAGAACCCTACAGTGAGATGTTTCCAAGAGATAGTGGAACTGAACTAGAGCCAAGATTTTTAAGAAGCGGAAGAAGATTCAGGTCCAGCAAGCAAAGAAAAACTCTGTTAGGAAGAGGGAGTTGCAGCACATATCGAGAAGAAGAAAGCTATGAGCTTATGTCATACTTAGACAAAGGGTCTTGTGATGAATAATAGGAATATTAGTCGATCTTGGAAGGAGACAAAGAGTCAAAAGAGTCAACTAAAGCTCTAGAACAAGAACGTGATTACAACTCGCATACGGCACCAGAGGTAAGATCAAGAGACCCATCTCCAAGTAATTATGTAAATACGAGTAATACTAACACTGTAAATAGCGGATAAGGAACTCTGACTAGTCAAAGTTTTGTTCTAGTTGTACTAGGAGAAAATACGATTGTTGGAGATGACATTAAGTTACCAATATTCAATGGAAATAGGTTGGAAGACCCAAAACAACATTGGTTCATTTGTGAAGCTAGTTGGACTATACGATAGATCCAGGATGAGAATATCAAGAAAGCACATATGATCACAACTCTGTGAGGTCATGCGCTTGACTAGTATATGAAACTTTCCATAGAACTAGTAGGACTTGTCCTGAAAATACTCAACGAGATTCGAGCGAGTTTAATAGATGAATTCAGAAAGCCAATGTTTGAATCATAGTGCATCATCGAAATCAAAGAGATTAAGCAGCTACAAATAGAATCTGTTTGGGACTTTGACCAAAGATTTAAGACATTGATGGCTAAAGTGAGTTTCCAAATGTTGGTTGTGCAACACAAGGAATGGTTTTTTGTCACCTTGTTACCACATATCTGAACCCCATTGATGCAATAGAAGATTGTGTCGCAGATAGAGGCTCTGAAAATAGCAATGAAATTAGAAGCCTCATCGGTTAGAGACATTAGCTCAGGAATGATGTAAATTGAGTCACAACTGGCCAATCTTACGGTGCAACTCTAGGACATTAAAAGAGGAAAGGAAGTTCAAGAAGAACTATGGTGTACAAGATGCAGAATATATGGACACCATAAGGACAATCGCTCGTCGCTCAATAATTATGTCAGAGCAGGTGCGTCAAACCCATTAAACACCTAAGGAATGCCTTGGTGTAGAATATGCCATACTAGGGGTCACAAGTCCGAAGAATGTCTGTACTTACAGAAGATTGTAAGCACGCCAGCTAGTATGTATTGTAAATTTTGTAGATCAGTAGTTCATGATGAGAAACACTTCAGAGCATTTCAGCTACTGTAAGAAAAGATGATGGACACCAACTTAATGAAATATGATGAGCAAATGCAAGTTGAACAAGCGCAGCCTTAGTATCCTCCTCTGCAATATCAACAACCACAATACCCTCAACCGTAATACCAATAGAATCAGTATCCTCAACAACAACAATACCCTCCACAACGGGGGTGGGAATTTTAGATCTCGAGGACAACAACAAGGAGGAGGATTTGGTCGAGGAAGAGGCCAAGTCACATGTTATAATTGTGGGAAACCAGTGCATTTTTCCTGATATTGTCAAAGTCCTATGAAAAAATGTACATATTGTAAAGCATTTGATCACACTGTCGAATAGTGTCCACAATTTATTGTGAAATGGTAGGCTAGAACTGTCGTAAATCCCAACCCGATGCAAAATTAGAATCTGAATCCCAATAAGAATATTCAGATGATTTATGGCAAACCAAGATAAACTCACATTATTGTAGTTACAAGAGGAGGTCTTGCGACAAGAGCAGTCCAAAATACATAGCAAGGACAATCGTTGGTGAGACCTACAACACAAAAGAAAGCTCCACTAGATGTCCAATAGGAGAAAGATGTCTTCTTGTAGGTGCGACCAGAATTTTTTTATACTAATCAATCATCGACCTCTAAACAAGTCAAGACTATGCCCAAACGATTTAAGCAGCTAATCAGGAAGCCGCCAATGAAAAAGGTTAGTAAGCTTAAAGAATTTTTCAAAAGTTGTTTAGCATTAATCAATGATAAATATGTTGTCATAGAAATGAGAGCACTAATAGAAGAAACCCCAAAAGAACTGCAACCTCAAAAAAGGGTTAATCATATCGGGAAAAAACTGAAGACAGGTCGAAAACTGTGAATGACTGCGCAGATAGGAGATTATGATATGGATTATATCATATTGGATTTGGGCTCAGATGTCAACATATTGACAATACAAACATGGGAAAGCATGAATAAGTCGTGATTGGACTGGTCTCCTATTCAACTAAGGCATGTGAACCAATCGAAGTTTCTACCAATTGTAGACTAACTCAACTGCCTATTGAAGTCGAAGGCTTAAGAACATATGCTGACTTTAAAGTTATTGACATTGTCAATGACACAAATTCATATCATGCACGTCTAGTAATTGATTGGGCAATAGACAACAAAACCATTATAAACTTCAAGAAAATGATCTTATATTTCAAAGATTTTGAAATAAGAGTGATTGCACCAATTGATTCGCTCGAAGGACAAAGATATGTCGAGCCTGTACATAGAAAAGGGCAAGACAATTATCTAGATCAGTTGTATAATGGCATGTCTTCAAAAGAAGATTATATAAATCCAACAACTGATGGAAACTAAGTTGGTGGAGTGTAAGATCATGCACGTCCAACTCAGGTGATGCCCTGGAAAATTGGTACAATAGGCTACATGAAGTCTCCATGTGAATATGTGCAATAATCACAAAATTTGTATAAAGGGTAGGAGCCAGAGCAAGTGTGTTGCCTACATATGAAGGATTCCCTAACCTTACATCTTTTTTTGTAGAATTTGAAGAAAAAGTCACAAAATCACAGCGATTGTCTGCTTTGGACTAGGTGTAAAAAGCTACACCCGCTAGATGGTGGGGTACACACAAATAGTCTATCTCTGAATGGCCACAATGTAGAGTATTAATGGAGATCATATTTGGGATGACATCACTTGCCCTAATAAAAAATATACATGATTGGCATATTGAGCATTGTCGCACATATTCAGAATTGTCGTGGGAATTGGAAAGAATATCCGCAACAAGAATGGGTACATCGATTCATCCACACTTTGGAAATGGTACCAAGAAGTTGGTACACATCAGTAGAGCTGCGACGAGGAACTGTTGAATGGGAAAGCTTAGTTGTAAGCTTCACCTAGACATTTGAGTTCAAAAGTGAACACCCAACAATCGATGTTGCCTTAGAGGTAATAAAGGAAAATATCTTTGAAGAAATCCCAGTTGCAGACACGAATTTCCATCAATGCAACATGACTATACACAACTGGATGGAGTATTATAATCTCATCGTAGAACCGAATGATGAAATCCCACTTAAGATAAATATACCTAAGTCAGAAGGTATACATACAGTGGAAGGAGCTGTTATCTGCACCGACCAGTTCTTAAAGCCACTCAATATTAAGAAAGTGAATATTGGGTCGGTTGGAAACCCAAAGTTTGCTAATATTGGAGATTAATGGGATGAAGAGACTGTGGGAAAGATCATTGACTTATTACATGAATTTCAGGATCTATTCCCTATAAAGTTTTCTAAAACGAAAAGCACAGTTAGGGACCTTGAGGAAATGAAGATAGCCTTGAGGCCCGATACAAAACCGGTTAAACAGTGGCCATACAACTTAAACTCGCATTACAAAGAGAAAGTTAAAGCTGAGCTTGATTAAGTGCTAGAGGCGGGTGTAATAGAACCAGTTGAAGAATCAGAATGAATCGGCCCGATTTTAGTTAAAGACAAGAAAACTTCAGAGGAAGTGAGAATTTGTGTTGATCTCAGGAAATTAAATGATGCATGTTTGCATGATTCATTTCTGACTCCATTCACAGATGACGTATTGGAGAATGTTGGAGGACAAGAAGTATATTCATTTACAGATGGATTTGTGGGTTACCATCATATAAGAATTGAAAAAGAAGATCGATACAAGACTACCTTTGCAACAAAGTGGGGATGCTATCAATACATGGTAATGCCCTTTGGACTCAAGAATGTGCCTGCAATCTTTTCTAGAATTGTAGTTGCTGCATTTAAATATTTTATACACAACTTACTTGAAGTCTACTTTGACGACTAGACAGTATTTGGTCTTATAAAATATCACATAGAAAGTCTTAGAATGATGTTGGAACAATGCCACCAGTACCAAATTGCCCTCAATTTGAGAAAGTGTATATTTTGTGCACCTTTTGGGGCTCTATTAGGCCACATGGTCTGTCATGATGGAATTTTGGTTGATCTATCTAAAATCGCCATCATCCTAAAGTTACCACCACCTACCACAATTAAATAGTTAAGAGCAACACTATGACATACAGGATACTACATAAAGTTTATCAAAGGATATGCACAAGTGACTACTGCCGATGGAGTGATTGTTGAAAAAAGACACTAAATTTTAGTGGACATATGAATTCCAAGAGAGTCTAGATAAGCTGAAAAGCAATATGGCTGTTGCACCCATACTTGTATTTCGAGACCGGAAAAAATAAAAAATAAAAAAAATATTCATGTTCATGTCGATGCATCCTCTGTTGCGCTTTGAGTGGTACTAACTCAAGAAAGAGAAGGAGAGATTGATCACCCCATTGATTTTTCTAGCAGAAAGCTATCAACTGTAGATAAGAATTACACTACAACAAAGAGGGAAGGACTTGCGATGGTTTATGCATTGCAAAAATTTAGACATTACTTGCTCGGGGGGCATTTCAAAATGTACACTGACCATTCTAAACTAAAATATTTGGTCAATAAGCTAGTGTTAGGAGAAAGATCTATCGGTGGTTTCTCCTCTTCCAAGAATTTGAATTTGAGATAATTTTCGATTGAACTTGGGACCCGACCACCCATCAAGAATTGAGAGTGGAGAAGAACCTACTAGTCTGTAAAATAATCTTCCTGATGCACAATTGTTTGTGATAACCGCCTTTGATGATCAATATCAATATATCATACCGTTCCTAACTACGAGTTTTGCGCTGGATGAATTTACAACAACACAGAAGAAATAGTTAGTAACGTGAGCTGTAGATTTCCAATTGATTGTTGGCCACTTGTATAAACTAGGCCCTTATGAGATACTTCGACGTTGTGTTTTCGAACATGAGAGACCTATTATTTTAAGTGAAGCACATGCTGGTATCACAGGAGGACACTATTCAGGAAAGGCGACTATGCGTAAGATATTACAGGCATGGTTATGGTGGCCTACCATGAATGTAGACACTCAGGATTACTGTCGCAGCTGTGATGTCTTTCAAAGAACAAAAAGCCATCTCGAAGAGATGAAATTCCATTAATACCAAAACTCACACTACAGGCATTTGATAAATGGATTGTTAACTTTGTGGGACCTATTAGTCTAGCAGGAAAGCGCATAGGAGCAAGATATATTATCACTACGACTGACTACCTAGCTAGATGGGAAGAATATGCACCAGTCAAGGATTATACTGCTACAACAACGGCAAAGTTCTTATTCAAAAATGTCATAACAAGGTTCGGGTGCCCAAAGATATTGATTAGCGATCAAGGTATGTACTTTGTTAATCAATTGATTGAAGACTAACTGATGAATTTCAGATACAATATAGAAGAACAAATCCATACCACCTGCAAGCAAATGGAGCGGTTGAAGCATTTAACAAGATTTTGGAAAAAGCGCTAACCAAAGTCTGAAATACGCAAAGGGATGATTGGGATTAGAAAAAATCTACAATATTATGGGCATATCGCACAACATGTAAGAATTTAACAAGCCAGAAACCATTCAAGTTAGTATATGGACAAGAAGTTGTCATGCCTATGGAATATATTGTCCAAGTTTAAGAGTGGAGGTGCTCATAGAAATGACAGATGTCGATGTTGTCGAAGAAAGATTGCTTTAGCTAATCCATATGGAAGAACGCTTCATTGCAGGATTTCACAAAATGTAGAAAAACAAAGGCAGAAGGTATGCCACGATAGACACATTAAGAACAAGTAATTTTTACTTGGAGGCCTTGTTCTTTTGTATGACAGCAAATTTTTCAAGCACCTAGGAAAGATGAAGACACATTGGTTAGGACCATATGTGGCTAAGGAAATCACTAATGGAGGAGCAATGAAATTGGAAAAATTAGATGGCACAAAAGTCATAGGGCTCATCAATGGGAGCCGATTAAAGCTTTATTTTGATAACTATGAGTAGGTCAAAAAACGGGGGGGGATTATACCAACTTGGCATAACCTAGTGGGAAAGGAAAAGCAAGTCGCAAGGAGCACGAATAAAAGTTGTTGGAGCTTACAAGAGAAATATAATTATTACATGAAATGAAACTACCGGGAAGTGATGTCATGATTGGCACGGTAATTAATTAATTTCCTCACAAGATACATGTCAGTCAGTATTCTAAGAAATATCGACAGAATCAGGTGGCATACTTTGGGATCATTTCTACCATAAATGACAATAACCTCATTTACCAACGCCGGCTAATTGACAACGAGACGAGAAGCTTCCTTAAATGACCAAATTGTTGCATTAGGGTGTTGAAAATACGAAGTGCTCTCTAAGTAAATACTTGATCATGTGAACGATGACTATCAAAAAGATGTTGTTTCATATTATATGTTGTTCCTACATCTAGAGCCATTCTGCCTAAGAATAGAGAAGAGTGAGTAGTTTCTGCAACTCCAGGAGCTGAACCCAATTTATGGTCATTTTGATATCAAGGGATAGTCTTGCTATGGAAGCTGAACACATACCTACATCAACTACTCCTATCATGGAAGCCAATATAGGATACATTCCCCCAAGGAGCCAACCTAGGACAGTTGTTTCCCTATCCCCACTTCAGCCTCCAGAAAAATGCACAATGCAGGAAACAAAATCGACACAAGTTGCAAAGGGGAAGCAAATGATGAAGAAGCAGAGAAAGGAGAAATCTACAACAAAACCACCAAGACATGAAGAGAAAGAGGACTTTGAATCCAGGAACTTATTACCACCGTATATTCCACCAAGAAGGACGGATGCACCACGGGTTACCATCCCTAGCAAGAGTTCTTCTACATTGGTAACACCAAAAATACCAAAAGGTATGACTGTAAAGATTGATATCATGCACCAATTACATAAGTTACCCTTTGAATATTTTGACACAAGCAAGTTAATCGCGCTTGATAGAAATAATTACACGAAACTGTCAAAAGATACGCCTGAATCACTGAATCGGTTCATTGCAATGCAATGGGAAAAGGATCGGAACAGTCTGGAATTTTGTGCTTACTATTTATGCCATACTTTCACCAAAGAACAGAAGGAACCAGTTATGTAAGGTATCTATCGATAATATTTCATGGAGGATTCCTTTGGCTAGACATGTCATATTCAGCTTATGTTGACCTTATTTGAATAATTACAGTACTGCCAAGGACAGGTTCAGAACCACTATCAATCATGTAGAAGGAAAATGACCCTGACCACATTGCGAAAGTCAAGGATAGGTATGAAATGGTCAGGTCCGGTAGAGGGTTCTCCATATCCTCCATTAGGCATCCTATTATTTGCATGGTAGCAATGATATTGTCACACAAAATGTTGTGCACGTCATGACCAAACTAATGTACTACAGGAGCAGTAACACTGGCTGAAATCTGTGAACAATGAGTTCAAATCAATTGGTCCCAATTTTTGTTCAATAAATTGTTACAAGACATAGCCTCATCGCAGGAAGCAGGTACTACTTTTCATAATTCTTGGTTATTGATTTTAATCTCATTCACTATTTGGTCTAAGTTGGCATACTACCAGCCGGTAGACTTACCTATTAGCTGCAAAGGTGCAAGATACCAGAACCTCTGGTTCTCGCCAGACAAAAGCCGACAAACGAGTAGTAATAGTGAATTTTTTGTCCACACTGAATCCTTAAGGAACCTATTCAAACACCAGGTCAGATTGAGCGCAATAATTATTTCCAAGTTTAGGCGAATTGTCAAGTTTCAAATTGTTCCACATTATGTTTCCATTCAATCGCAGAGAAACCCACAACAACAGTGGTTGGCGACACAATATGTACTAACAGAAGAAGATGTAGAAACCTTTATTAGTGATTGGCTAAAAGAATGGCGATAGGAAGTGCCACCAAATCAAAGGAAGGAAAAAGAAGTCAATCAGGATAAACACCAGAGGAAAAACATAGAAGGGGCAGAGCCAAACAAAATTCATCCCAATTTTCCTCATCATGAACCACCGCTAGAACACAACAATAGGAAGGGCACGGTGTCGAAGAATAAAGGGAACCTAAGCGAAAGAAAAGGAAGGCTAACAAAGAAGCCAACACCTTTTGTATTGATGAGGAGGAGGTAGAAACATTAGCGAAAGTGCTATAAGAAGCCACCCAGGCAGGTCTCTACGACCTCGATAGACAACAAAATCAATTTACTACTACTATCACAAATAGTCTCAATGAACTAGGGAGGATAATCAAAAAAATAAAAAATAGTCATAGAGCATGCCCCCCAAGAACTACAGTCGCAGAATGAGCCTAGCCTGTCAGAAGCACCTGAACCCTAGAGAGCAAGAGGAGACCACCCCATTAAGGTACAACTTTAAAGAGAATTATTTGATCTATAGACTAAAGATTCCATCGAGGTTGACAGAAATGCTGGCCAGATATTCTTAGATTTATCAAAGATGCTACTGAAGAATGTGCACAACTTACAAAAAGCGACGGTTGTAGAGATTAGAGTAAGAAGTACCTTGGATCTAGAGAATAAAGATTCCAGTGAGGTTGAAAGAAATGTTGGCCAGATATTCTTAGATTTATCAAAGATGCGACTGAAGAATGTGCACAACTTACAAAAAGCAGCGGTTACAGAGATTAGAGTAAGAGGAAGTACCCTCAAAAAGCAGGAGAAGCACTTTGAAAAGGTTATCTGCAAAATCAAGGCAAAGATGCAAAGGACCCAACAAAAAGTAAGGGAAGAAGAAGAAAGTAAGCAGAAACTCACAAATATCATAAATACTGCTTGTTCGAATCTCAAAGATATTGAAATATTACAAGAAATGCCACCAGAAGACAAGGTCGTTAGGATTGGAAAGATAGTGAGTAACCTTAGGAGAAAAGTTACAAAGCTAGAAGATAAAAGGAGACCCATCACACCACCAGAAGTGCTGGAGAGAAGAAGAGACGCAGCAACTAAGGTTGCGAAAAGAATAGAAGAAGCAGAGCAAGTGTGTTTTAAGGTTGTCAACCAAGTTTCTAAGACTTGGAAAGCATTAATGGATGACGAGCAATCACAGAATATTGCAAATGAGCTAACTGTGTTTGAAACAAACATCACACATATAAGAAACTAGATGAAACAACTACCCTTAGCACAGAAAATGTCTAAGGAAACAGAGATAAGGAAACTACAACAACAAATGACTTTGTTGCGCACACAACAACAGCAATGCAAGGAAAAGGTAGAAGAATTGCAGGTCAGAGCAGAGAGAGTTATAGGCATAATTCAACTTGTACATCAAAAGGTGTGTGAAGTAGTAGCATCAATAGAAAAATTCATGACAGAACACGTCAGTTCCGACTTGGTGGAGAAAATGCAGAAAACACAGGAAGAAGTGTGCACAAAATCAAAGAAAGTGGTGAAAATCGTAGATGATATTAAAAACAAAATCAATGCAAGTTAGTACATGGAGAAATAGCTTTGTGTGGCTCTGGACGAGCCACAGGTGAGTGTTGGGGCCCTGCTGGGACTAGGGACAGTAGGGAAGAATTCATGCAAAATTCCTCCTAAGTATGGAGAAGAGTCAAAAGGGAAGAGGAAGGAGCTACGACTGAGGAAGAAACATAAAGGAGAAAGGGAAGGATGGTGCAACAGAGGAATTAAAAGAGAAGAAGAAGTGGAGAAGGTGTTGGAAGAGGAAGTTGCACCAGATAAGTAAGTCGTGACAGAAGTATAGAAAGTGACACGAGATGGTATGACAAAATATTAGCAGAAGCAAGCGTGCAAATAACATAATGGTAAAAAAATGACAATAAGGCATAATGCAAAGAAAGTGAGAGGCCTTAATGAGTGTGGGTACAAGATCGGCTGGATCCGATGGAAACGAAACGCATGAAGGCATCTTTGTAATTCAAGCCGATGGTGCCTCCCATTATGTATTGCTAGAATAGGAAAGACAACCTGTTGGTTGGATATAGTAAGTTGACTGTGATAGCGACAGAAAAAGAGTCTATAATGAGTCTTTATAGAGTCGGTATTGAGTCTGTAACAAGCATATATGGGATCTGTATCGAGTATATAATAGGGATATAAAAGAAGGAACCCAAGTTGTATATGGGTTAGCTTCTAGCTTCTAGATTCTTGGTTAGACTCTTGGTAAGACTCTTGAGCTAGACTGGTATTAGACGTTAGTGATTAGACATTGATGGATGAAGCTCTCGAGTTAGACTCAGTAGGCGTTATTAGTTAATGGCTCTCTATCATTGAGTGCATCGTACTGAGGGATATACAGCTGAGTGGGAAGACGAGTAGGGAAGGTTGAGTCGATATTGGTTGTGTATGGATCGCTATTAGAAGTAGAGTATAAAAGAGAAAATAGAGAAGATCAGAGAGCATGAGAGGGAGGAAGAGTCTGTAAATTTATATAATAACATATTGAGCAGAATCTACAGCTTAGTGTGCAGATGAAAGGTGCATCTATTTCCTCATGCCAGATGAAGAGCACCTTGTGGTTTTCGCCTGGATGGGTTTCCACATTATATTCTGTGTATATGTGTGAATGTTGAAAGTATATTAGATAAATGTGTGATTATTGTAGTGAATGAATGACTGTAGATTTGTTTACAAATGCATAGATGTATGATGGTCGCATTGTATTACTGGATATGATTATGTTACATTCCTACTATTGTAACGTCCTCGACCCTCTGACCGGCGAAGAGGACGCTACTATCACCAAACATACAGGCAAATAGCCCCATGAAGATGAACAGTCATATAGTGCTGAAATAAAAAGCTTAAACATAAAACATACTAAGATGCATAATCCTTCATATACATAGCAGAAGAAAACATACATTCATTCAAGCATACCACATGTTCATCATATTCATTAATCAGTAAATATAAATGCAGAGACGGAATAGTCAAGAATACTTATCTTAAATAGGATTCGTCTTGCAACCAGCTACGTCGCTGCAACGTTCCACCCAACCATAGGCCAACGTGCTCATCAATCTCTCAGCAACACTGCCACCCCCAAGCTGGGCATGATTCCTCAAGGAATAAGGGTCAAAGGAGGCTTACACATAGCCAAGGTATACAAATCATCCAAGCCCATGCAGTAGGGTTTATCAGGCCGTCAAGGAGCTAGGAAAGGCTAAACGCTAAGCTAGTGGCCTCAATGGAGAGCTAAGGAAACCTACACCAGAGTTAACCTGAATTTTAAGACGTCCACACACCCGACACCATGAACCAGTCCTTTCTCTGCTTCACACCCCCTCAGGCCCTGACTTCCCTTTTCCAATACTCTTCAAGGGTTGTGGAGAAGAAATCCAGTAGTCTAACTCTATCTGAGTGGCTCCAACACCAATTTTCTCAAGCATACCTAGCCTCTAATCCTACTCTCAACAGTCCAAATACGAACCACTGCATGCCGCAATAAGACAAACAGTTCACAGCTCCATGAAGAAGGTAAGGATAACAGCTTGACAACCCCAAACAAAAAGGTGAAACACAATCCAGGTCAAACAACGCTTCAGAGTTGTTCTTGGCCCTAGCATGGTCAAAACAACTCAGCAACAATCCCAAAATATGTTTGCAGCCTCAGCAACCAAGAAGCAACCCAAAACCAGGGGAATACAACAGCCCCAAACTCACAATGAGGACGATGGCAACATTACACAGTCCCAAAGCAGGGGAGAAGTCTGATTCTCAATCGTGGACAAAGGAAACACATAAATGCAAACCACAATAAAAAAGGAGAACAACCATAAACTTACACACCACACAGAGCGCGAAGACTCATTCACATAGAAAACATGGGTGACAGAATGTGGCTTCTCGACTCACTGTGTGAGTCCCAAAACCCAGGCAAACCCTGTGTGTCCTTGTGAGAGATGACCAAATGATGGAGAATCCCCCAAAATAGTGTGCATGAGGAAAATAGACCTCCCTGCGTGAAGGGAAAAACTTATACAAACAACAATCATCCACAAAGAATGGATAGCTGACCCACTGCCCGCATGAGGGTAACAACGAAGATCTCCCGCCTGTCCGTGAAGATAACCCTCTGCGTGAGGATGGACCAAACCCAAAACAATGGAAGAATGGAGAGAGTGGAAAGAGTGGGGATAATGGTGACCGTTCCCCTGCCCCTGCGTGAGGCAGAGCGAGCTCGTCGGTGGAGTGTACGTGGGGCAAAGACTGGCAGTCCTGCCACCCACCACTCCCCAACCATAACTGCTCTCAACTAAACAAACAACAGAGGTTTAAATGGGTGGCCGACACATGGAAAACTCCCAATGGCCCCCACGGGTTAGACAACCCCCCTTTAACCTTAGGAATCATACCCTTTTCATTCAACATTGCACTGTCCTAGCTGGTTGTAGGTTTATTTTAATTAATGTGCATGTTTACATGATGCCAAAACCATAATGTGCCCGATAGCACGATGTACCATCGGCAACGGTCCCTCTTGCCGAAACATACACAACCAAATCGATGGTGGGGATTTTGCCTTTAGCTCCTCACCACGATTAATTACAATATATACATCATGTACCTTCAATGTAACCGGGGTCAAAATCGGGGAGATCACAACTATTTATTTACTTAAGTTGCATAAAGAAAGGTTGGATCGCAGCTTAGTTGCTAAAGTACCGTGAATACAAGTAGTCCAACCCCTGGGATTCATTGGAAGCCTTGGCATAGAGCCAAGGTACTAAAACACCCTCCCAAACAACTTTGAAAACATGGTTCTAGCAGTTACCCATAAAAGAGAGATATCTCAGATGAGACGACATCTATGTCGCAGGTGTTGTCGGCTGAGCTCTGCACTGTCGGGACGATATCTTGAGCTTTTCTGTGTTGAGTAGAAGGGACTGAACCTGGGTCAGAATCCTTGGGAGCAGGGACGAATAGACAAAAAAGCCAACACCACCTCCCCCAAATATTCGTTGTCCACTCCTGACACAAAACAATGGAATATGGTTGATATTAACTACTTCTACAATAGAGGCTATAGGATCCTCTTTAAATATTCCATTTAAATAATTCACCATCTTTTGAAACCTCCTTCAAACCATTCACTTCTTCTCCTTCCCGATTTTGCACATTCTAAATAGTATTCACACTCCTTTTGTGATTTGATATCGATGAAAAAACTTGGTATTCTCATTTCCCTTTTCTAACCATAAACTCTACTTTTTAACATGTAGAAGACTTCTATTTTTTAACCTCTCCTTCTTTACCAACTCGAAGAAACCTCTTCTTATTTTCCAATCACTAGCCATGTCCTTGTGTTCCTTATAAAAGTATCCTACCACATTCCTCCTATAAATATATCTTAACATGACCTCCACTTCTCTTAGGAACTCCTTATCCTTCATCCTCTTTTCACATTCCCATTTAACAATAAAAAAATTTAGGATCTTTGTATTGTCTTCAAATTTCCAAGATGTTAAACCTCCGTTTCGACCCTCAAAAGGGGGCCAAATCCTTTTAGCTCAAGTAATATTTTTTTATATTTTCAACTAGGATGAATAAAATTTAAAAGAACATTAAATTTTTAATCCCAACCCCTTTGTGTCTAGGAAAACACGGTGATGATATGAATCACCTTCAGTTCCTATCCATTGCCTCACACTTATATCATCCCCCAACAAACTTCTAGATACCGTAAATCTATCCATCCTCTTTGGTATACTCTCTCTAGCCACTCACTTGTTTCTCTATGAAGAACTAAGATTAATATGATTAATGAAAATTAGCATACTTTGGTCAAACTTAATCTCCCCCCAAAACAAATTAGACTGATTCACGATACTTATATTAAATAACCTTTCCCAAAAAGGCTCTTAGTCAACACAAGGCCCATATACGTTGAGTGCAAGGATTTCTTTACCTATTTTTACTTAGAAAAGATCTAGACTTAAACTATAATCAATATACTAAAAAATTGAATGTTTTATATTCCTATATCGCCATTTAGAGATCATTCCACTAGATCCACTCTTTGCATCCATAAAGACAAAATCCCACCCTCCCTGAATCTTATTTAACTTAGATACAATCATAAAACCCTCCCCCATAGATTCTTGAAGAAAAACAATCTATGGACAATGCAATTACACCAACCTCTCAAGGGACAATTTTTTCCGAGGAATTTCCAACCCCCTATAGTTAAATGAGATGCAAACCGATAGAGGGTGTTTGCCTTTCTCTAAGCACCCTGTGAATGGTTAATTACTTCCCCGACCATCTCTCAAGGAAATCTCTCTCTTGGTCTAAGAGAATATGATATTTCCTTCCCCTTCCTCCACCTTTGAGAGACTTGTGCTCTTAATAGGATAATCATCATTACACGATCTCCATTCATAAGGTTTAGCCTTTTATATCTTGTAAATTAACTATTATTTATCCTTGAATGCTCCATAGGGTCCCTATCAACCCTTAAAGTGTCCCAAAAAACCCCAATAATTATATATGACTTACCATAGAATCCCTAATAAACACTATCCCCTTCATACTAACAACAAGGAACCCATCTTCTAATACCTTGACCCTAGTTCCAAGTAAAGAAGAAAGACCGAGGAAAGGACAAAAATAACTAAAAAGTGGAGAAAAACCATTGATATGAGAAAGATGTTGTATTAATATACCTTCATTGTGTTCATTCCATGAATATAATGCCTCCATCATATATTGGGACTCGTTTTAATCCTATCGATACATCTTTGAAAGCATTCAAGGAACTTACATCTATATATACCTTATCCCCTTTGAGATCGACCTCCATTAGCCCCGAAACACCCCCGTTCCCAAGTGTAGGATCATGTCTCTTTGATTCCTCCTTCCAATATTCTACCGTATGATCCTTCTCCACCTCTTCTATGAGTATTTTATCCTCACCATTTCCCATAGAAGCCAGACCGAGTCCTTTATCCCCTCCTACCTTTCCATAATTGTGTTTGATGGAGACCGTTAAACCCCATTTGGAAATCCTTAACCAAATGGCCATAAAGGTGACCCTTAACACATTTGAAAGGTATGCCATAGTAATCCAAACATTGAGTGATACCAAAGGCATGCTTATGTAATTGTTTTTTTGTTTCCAACCCTTCTTTCGAATCCAATCACCTGTTATACCTGAATCCCGTCACCATCATGTGATGAGATCCTTAACCCCTATGTTTGCCCTTAATCCCAAAACTTGGAGTGGAAACTTGCTCTGTTTATCAATTCTACTTGAAAAAACCTAGCACCGTGCTTACCTTTTAGTTGATGAGCGGTACCTTGTTCAGCACCGCCTGTATCATGTTATGGAGAAGTGGTGCCACTACCTATGGGCTTTGTTCTTAAAGTGGTTCTCACCTAAACCGCTCTGTCATAAGGGAATGAAAGCGGTACCTTGGGTAAAATGGGAAAAAGAGAAGTTTCTCAAGGCTTATAGATCATGAGCCTCATGTCCTCCCTTATCCCTATCAATATGGGTTAGTTTGAGCTCAAGATCCCCCTTGGTAGGATCCTGGAGCCACCTCACCCACAATTCTCTCAACTATCCCTATCCATTGAGCCTTATAAATACAAGCTCATATCCATAGTTGAAGGGGGGGACTGAATAGGTATTGTTATGCTCAATTTCTAACTTGATTTCTCATTCTCCTTTTGTTTTGTATCTATTCAGGGAACCGCACATGTGTTGTTGGCAACAAGTGGTGCCACCGCCTAATTCCCATTATCTAGAAGCAATGCTCATCCAGAACCGCTCTGTCAAGACCCCTCCAGCGCGGTGCCAGGTAGGCCTTGTTCCAGAACTAGTTTTTTTTATCATTTTTTGCAAAAAGTTGGATTTTCTTTGCTTTCAACCCTGCACTGTCAAGCTTATGTGTGAGAATCTGTATGCTCATGGTTGAAAATTCTGTGGTAAAAGATTGGTTTGATTGAAGAATTCAAAAGCTAGATTAGGCTTGTTGATTATTCATTTTATTTCATGCTTGTTGGTTGTGATTTTGAAAGAAATTTTTGAAAGCTTAGGTTTCAGTTAGATCTCTTTTCGTTTCTTTTATAAAGACTGAAAAAAAAAACCATTTGCTTACCATCTTAATTTCATTTTTTCCATAGAGGACTTCTTTTTGCTTTTAAAAAAGATTTTTTTTTTATTGAGATTAGGTCATCATCATTACTGAACATCAGGCATTGGATCTTTGATTAGCCTCACAAGCTTTCAGGTTCTCTTTGTTCTTTTGTCTCTCTTGCATTAGTACTATCTCATCAAAAGAAAAAATAGTGTAGTTTTAAGTTAGATCTATCTATGTTTTAAGAAAAATCGAAAAAATAGAGTGCATATGCATGTAGAGTGCTTGTTGTTTTTCTTTTAGGAAAATAGACTCTTAACCCTTTGATTGCTTTCAAAAGGAAAAATGAGTTTGGAATGTGTTGCTTGTCCTTGATTTTGATTTGTTCAAAGTAGTTGTTTGGGAATTTTTGGTTTTCAAAACGAAAAGAAAATACTCTCTTTCCCTCCCATAGGTAGGCATACCACGAACGGTAAAGTGAAATATTTGCATCTACACTCTGCATGGTTTTACTTTTTCTGTCAAAATTCCATGCATTCACCTAACCGTCCACTTTAAAATTAATGGTAGTTATAGGTTAAAATTTACATAGCAATTTGAGTGATAGGTTAGAGACGTGTTCGAGCGTCGTTAAGTGTAGGAGTTGTCGTTACTCGTCTACATTACATCCAGGGACTCGCGCGGTTCTTCCACGTACCGTTGGTATATCGAACGGCCTTTCACGTACCCTTGAGGTATATAGAAAGGTACTTCACATATTCAAGTGTATATAGGAAGGCCCCTTGTGAACGGTTATGCATTGGACAACACTACTACCGATTTGAGCTCCCACATACCTTGCGTATATCGGGAGACCCCACTAGGATACCTTATCTATCTGAGAAAATCCCTTTGGTCGTCTTGCTTGGAGCCATACACCAAAAACAACATTCAGGGAGATTACTACGCACGTACCCTTGAGGTATATCGTGAGTGGCACCTTCTTGACAATCCTGGTGAGAGACCTGTACAAACTGGCTGAATTAAGACAGTCCAGAAGAGTACAGGGCTTTCCACCTGATTTTATTCCTCTTTCAGGAGAAAATCCTATGGAAGCTATCGACCAAGGAGCTGCTACCAACTCCCAAGTGGGAGAAAATGTGGTTGCAGAAAGCGGAGATCCATATCCTTCACAGGCGCCTCCCTTGTTCCAACAACCTTCTAGGGGTAATACTTTGTTCCATTCTCCCATAGAAGGTCATGTTGATGATACTACCCGTCCAGATTATGTTCCCAATGCTCCATTTTGATATACCTCTATAGGACAAGCCATTGCCTCATTTGGCACCTGTTTAAACTCTTCTGAAGAAGTTTCACCAAATGAAGAAGAACGTAGACAATAATAGGCAGCTATTCTCCATGCACAAGAAATTGAGAAGAAAATAGATAACATATTGGGTACACCACCACCTTATTCAACAATTTTTACTGTGGGATATCTCTCACTTGTTGATTCTATGAGACCCATTGAACCTATTCTAGATCGCACTGTGACTCCACATAATCCAGGTCAAACTACCAACCCCACCACCTCCCATATTATGTCTATTCCAAATCCTCCCGGGTCTTCCGCACCTGGGGCACAACATTCAATTCATGTTTCATCAATACCTTCTAATGTCGGGGGGCGACCCCCGGCATGACCTACGTTATCTGTCACTGGAATTGTAGCTAGTCCTAGAAAGACCTCTAGTATAGAGCAATCTATAGTTTATGTCCCTCCTACCCACACGAATGTGGTTAACCCCCATCCAGTTCAGGTCAGCCCTTGGGGGCACAACCTGTAACCAATCAAACCTCTTGGGGGTATGGTTACACAGCAAATCAAGTACCTGTAGGAAACATTAATTACCAACCCAATCCTACAGGAATGCCTTATGCTGGAATTCCATATCCTAGTAATACTTTCACACCATGGGGGCAACCTAACTGGTCCTACATGCCAGCTATGGGGGGGATACCTATACATACTGCGGGGGGTGTTGGAGGACCACCTTATGGAGGTCCTCCCCACGGGGGGGCTGATGAACCTAGAGGGCCTGGTGGATTTCCTCCTTATGGTCCTAATGGTCCTAGTGGTCCTGGAGGGCCTGGTGGCTTCCCTCCTAATGGTCCCGGAGGGTCTGGTGGCCCTCCTCCTAGTGGTTCCAGAGGATCCAAAGGCTTTCCTCCCAGGGGTCCTGAAGGGTCAAATGGTCCTCCTCCTAGTGGTCCAGGTGGTCCTGGTGGTTCCAAAGGTCCTGGTGGTTCCAAAGGTCCTGGTGGTCCCGGAGGCCCTAGTGGTCCTCCTCCTGGAGGCTCCAGCAGTCCTAACGGTCCTGATATCGGAAATCAACCCCCTGCGGGCGGATCTTCCAGCGGTTCTTCATCACAAGAACCTGTCTATCAGTCTACTTACGGTCCTACTGGTACTTATATGCCATATAAATATTACCAGTATGTGCAACCTAATCACCAGTTACCTTTCCTAGCAACTTTGGACTTGCCTGATTTGTCCAAGTTGATTAATAATCCCATTCGACATAACCCCTCGTGGCCTCCCATTCCAGTAAAGTTACCATCAGACATTCCAAAGTTCGATGGGAAGCAGGGAGATGATCCCAAAAACCATGTCATGACATTCCATTTGTGGTGTTCTTCGAACTCCCTTATGGATGATTCAGTTCGTTTAAGACTCTTCCAACGAACTTTGACCAGAACCAATTTTCCCTATGATACTTATCATTTCACTGGTTTTGAGAGGTGAGATTAAACTAGCAAATCTTAAAGACTACTTTTCACCAGTATTTCAGAGTGGCTACTAAGGGAGTTGGAACAAGGAGTAGACCTAGTTCACCTTTACAACTGGGTGTTTCAGACCCAGAACAGATATTGAAAACAACTAGGAAAATCAGAAGGTCTCAGTCATCACCAGCCCTATGTAAGCCTGATCAGTTAGATATTTCATCACCTTTTTCTGTTTTGAAGGGAGAAGAACAAGATTCATCCTGGTTGAAGCCTGCAATCCCTGTTAGTAATTTTCAAGTTTTCACTAATCCTCAATCTTTCAAGAAAGCAAAGACAATATCCCCTGGAAAAAATCCTTTATTTCATCTCAAAGTTGGTAAAACTCCATTTCAGCCAAGTTCTAGTCAAGCCTTTCCATCACCTAAACCAATTAACTTAAAGATGGCAGCCCAAAATCAGCCATTAGGCATGATGGACTGAATGGTTGTAGCTAGGTATGCACCTTTAGTTTTGCCTCAGCCTTTGAATGCACTTCCTAGAGGTGATTACCAAAAATACTTGCCTAGGTTTAATGGACAAGGTGAGACCACAGCTGAGGAGCATTGGGATGCCTTTCTCAGCTATGCTAATAATTAGAATATTGAGGCCAAGGATGTGTGGATGAGGATGTTTGTACAGAGTCTTAATGGAGAAGTCAGAAAATGATTCAGGGAGTTGCCTGCAAATTCTATCACTATCATAGAAGAGCTTCCAGACCTTTTCATGAGATAATGGGGTGATATCAAGGATCACACATATTACATCACTAAGTTTGGAGCCCTTAGGAGAAAGAAGGATGAAACCATAGCTGATTTTTTGAAGAGATTCGATAAAATGTATGGCAGAATTCCTGCAGAAATAAAACCTTCAGAAACATCTGCAAAACTCACATATGCCAATGCTTTTGATCATGAATTTTCCCTATTTTTAAGAGAAAGAAGACCTATTACTTTACTGAACATGCAGGATTCAGCATTAGAAGTGGAGTCCAAGATATTAGCTTCTAATAGATTGAAGGGAAATACAACTCAGCAGATATATGACAGGAAGGGTAAGAAAAAGGCAGCTCCAGGGGTTTCAACATCCCACTCTGCAGAAGGTAAAATTGATGAGATGGCCAAGCTAGTTAAGATCTTGACAGCAAAATTAAACAAGTTGGAATTAGAGAAAAATTCAAACAAAACTATTCAAGAGGGTGATAGAAACCCTAATAATCCAAACCAATTCAGAAGACAGTTTGTGCCTCGCTTCATTCCCAGAGAGAGAAGAAATAATGATATACAGCAAGAAAGGAGAGAAATTAAGGATCAAAAAGTGCCACCACCACTTTAGAATAATGTAGTTGATGAAGAATAAATTGAAGAGGAAGTGTTCTTTGAGGAAACAGACCAGGATATGAATTATTTTGGAGAGCATTTAACTGAAGGTTTTGTGATTGAAGAAGAGTTTTTAAACTCAGAATATTATGATGTTGATATGTTTGAAAAAGAAAATGATTTGAATCTTTAAGTGACTGCTGTAACTGCTGATACATACCATACTGAGCCAAAGAAGACTTTAAATTTGAGGTCAGGACCAAAGCAAGTAGTTCAAAATCCAAATAAAAAGGTAGCCTTGCCACCTAAACAGCAGTCTGATCCAGTGTTAGAGAAAAAACAACATCAGGATAAACAAAAGAAGACTGTTGAGGTTCAAGAGGTAAATAAAAGTATGCAAAATTTCAATCTTGAAAATGAATTAGGTAAAATCAAGATCCCTATGCCTTTCACTGAGTTAATGAAGAATCCTTCTTACAAAAATTCAGTTCTGAAAATGATTGGTTCAGGAAACAATAAACCTCCCTCTGACACAGTGAATTTACAAGAAGAAAGCCCTAAAATCTTTATTAGATCAACTCTAGCAGAAAAAACTGAAAATGATGCAAGTGCATCACCTCCTTTTTACATCACATTGACTATTCATGAACAGATGATACATAATTGGCTATTGGATTCAGGAGCATCTCACAATTTAATGCCAAAAGCTGTCATGGAGGCCTTAGGTTTAAGCATAACAAAACCTTATCATGATTTGTATGCTTTTGATTCACGAGCTGTAAAATGTTTGGGTGTGATAAAATATATGGTGGTCAGCTTAGCTCAGTTACCAATGAAGAGTGTGATTATGGATGTGGTAGTGGCAGATATCACACCCAATTTTGGATTGCTTCTCTCCAGATCTTGGGCTAAGAAGGTTGGTGGGACCATACAAATGGATTTAACATATGCCACCATTCCTGTATTTGGAGGAGAAAACAGAAGGTTATACAGAGAGTTATAATTTGCCTATATTATGACTGATGATAAGAACCCTACAAATCATCATTTGTATGTTGCATTTTAGTGATGATGATAATACTACTAGTTTATTACAGGTTGAAAAATAAAAGCTAGTCAAACACATTAGGGAACAAGAAGATGAACTTTGGCAAATGTATTTTGATGGATCATCATGCAAAGAAGGTGCTGAAGCAGGGGTTCTTCTAATATCTCCTGGTGGTGAAGCAGTAAGGTTAATGTATAAATTGGAATTTGTTACCACCAATAATATTGCAAAATATAAAGCTTTGTTGCTGGGTTTGAAAGCTGCAAAAGATCTAGGTATTCAGCAGATTTCTATATATGGCGACTCTGAGTTGGTTGTTCAGCAAGTAAGGAACAACTATCAAGTAAGACAAGATCTATTGAAAATGTACCATAATGAGGTATGGGATATCACAAACAATTATTTTGTAGCTTTCAACATCACTTATATTCCTAGGGATCATAATTAAATTGCTGATTCTCTTGCCCTAGAAGCCACACATTTCAGGATTCCCAAAACAACACAGCTAAAGTATCCTATTGAGGTTAGGTATAGACCTTCTGTGCCTGATAATGTAAAGCAGTGGAAATTTTTTGAAGATGACATTGAAATAAAAATGTTTTTAGAGCTTACAAGTGATTTTTCCAATTCCCTAATTGATCAAGAACAAGATGATGAGATTGAAGATTTTGAAGATATTGCAGAAAATGAGATTGTTGGTCACAAGATTATTGAACTTAAAAGTAATTTCATTCCTAAAGGTTTGGTGCCATTAAAGAGAATATTTTCAAAAGATGATACACCTTTAAAACCTGTTGTACAGTCTTCAGAAGAAAACGTAGTGGACTGTAACATTGGCACCCCTGAACATCCTAGAATGGTGAAGATTTCAAAAGCACTCACAGCAGAATAGAGGAACAGGTACATTAAGTTGTTAAAAGAGTATGTTGATGTTTTTGCTTGGTCATATGAAGATTTGAAAACATATGATACTGGAATTATATAGCATAAAGTGCCTTTAAAACCAAATGTTAAACTTTTTAGACAAAAATTAAGGAGGATAAATCCAGCTTTGTTTCTTGTTATCGAAAAGGAGGTGAAAAAGTTATTAGATGCTAAGATCATTGTTCCCCTAAGGTATTCTTCATGGGTTGACAATTTAGTTCCTGTCAGGAAAAAGAATGGTGAAATCAGACTATGTGTTGATTTTAGAAATCTAAATAGGTCTTCATTGAAAGATAATTACCCTTTGCCAAAAATAGAACAAATATTGCAGAAGGTAGTTGGTGCACAAAGAATTTCTATGGTTGATGGTTTTTCAGGATATAATGAAATTGCCATGCATCCTGATGATAAAGAAAAAACATCTTTTACTACTCCCTGGGGAACTTTCATGTATGACAAAATGCCTTTTGGATTAATGAATGTTGGAGCAAATTTTCAAAGAGCTATGGACATAGCCTTTGTGGGGGAAAGAGATAAGTTTGTAGTGACTTAGTTAGACGATATTACAGTCTTTTCACAATCAGATGATGAGCATCTAAAACACTTAAAACAAACTTTTCTGAAATGCAGAAAATATGGTTTATCTCTTAATCCAAAGAAATCACATTTTGTTGTACAAGAAGGTAAATTATTGGGTCATTTAGTTTCAGCATATGGCATAAGGATTGATCCGGAAAGGGTGAAAGCAATACCGAAAATAAGTTTACCAAGGAGCAAGAAGGATGTACAATCTTTCATTGGTAAAATCAATTTTCTGCATTGGTTTATACCAAATTTTGCTGAGACTATCAAACAGATTACACCCATGCTGAAGAAAGATCAGGAGGTCAAGTGGACTGCAAAAGCAAAAAACTCATTTGAAAAGATTAAGATGGCTATTACGGAAGCTCCAGTATTAGTAAGCCCAGATTTTACGAAGGAATTTCTAACTTTTTGTTTTGCATCTGAAGATACATTGGCTGTTGTTTTATTACAGAAGAATAAGGATGGTCTTGAACATCCCATTGCGTTTTTCAGCAAAACTCTTAGAGATTCAGAGTTAAAATACATCATTTTAGAGAAGCAGGCTTACTCATTGGTAAAAGCTTTGAAATCTTTTAGAATTTATGTTTCGCATTCCAAGGTTATTGCTTATGTGCCTAATGCTACCATAAAGGATGTTTTGACTTAGCCTGACAGTGAGGGAAAAAGAGGAAAGTGGATTGCCAAAATCATGGAATATGATGTGGAAATCAGACCTACAAAGCTAGTAAAAGGACAAGGTTTAGCTAAATTGCTAGTCGATTCAAATTGCCAAGCTTTAGGTCTACATCTCATGGTAGATCAACCACCACAAGAAGAAATTCAAGCAGACCAGGAGAAAGAAAAGATTATGGATCATTATGCAGAATCCACATGGTATGCAGATATTGTGCATTTTATTTTGTACTTGCAATGTACAGAACATTTAGATAAGAAAGCTGCTAGGTCTTTGAAATTAAAAATTACTAAATATTGTTTGATAGAACAACAGCTATTTTGGAAATATCCAGGAGGTATTTTGCTCAGATGTTTAGATAAACCAGAAATTGAAGGAGTAATCTCTGAATCCAATGAAGGTGCTTGTGGAGGACATAAGTATTGGAAGGCAGCAGCGTATAAAATTCTAAGAGCAGGATACTATTGGCCCTCTTTATTTTCAGATGTATATCAACAGGTAAGAGCATGTATCCCTTGTCAAAAATTTGCTGGTAACCAAAAGTTACTGTCATTACCTTTAAAATCAATTGCAGTTAATGCCCCTTTTCAGCAATGGGATTTGGATTTCATAGGAGAGATAAATCCATCTTCTTCAGGGCAGCATAAGTGGATTTTGACTGCTACATATTTCTTTACTAAGTGGGTAGAGGCTATTCCCACAACAAATGCAACAGATAAGGTGATCATAGATTTTATTGAAGAAAATATTCTTAGTAGATTTGGATGTCCTCAGAAAATATTGACTGACAATGCTAAAGCCTTTAAATCCAGGGCTAGGGGGGCATTTTGTGAAAATAATGGTATCCTGTTAAAACAATCAACTCGTTATTATCCTCAGGGGAATGGGTTAGCTTATTCATCTAATAAAAATATCATTCAAAGTATTAGGAAGTTACTGAAGCATAATAAAAGATCAAGGGATTCTATGTTAAAATATGCATTATGGGCAGACATAATAACAGTCGAAAAAGCAATTGGAACTTCTCCTTTACAATTAGTATATGGTACTGATGCAGTTTTTCCTGTTCAGTTGGGTATCCCAGTGATGGAATTTTTTCAAGATTGTCAGAAAGAACCTAATGATATGCAAAGAAGAATTTATGCATTGATAGAGTTACAGCAGAAACGAGAAACAGTGGAAGAGAAGGCTCAGCTGTACAGGTTAAAGGTCAAAGAAAGATTTGATAGGAAGATCAAAGATAACACTTTTTTAGTGGGAGACATGGTTTTGAGATGGGATGCTAGGAAGGAGTGGAAAGGAGAGCATGGCAAGTTTGATAACCTTTGGTTTGGTCTTTTCATAGTATCGAAGTTTCTGGGAAACAATACTTTTGTACTACAGACTTTGGAGCGTGAGGAATTGTCTAATCCAATTAATGGCCGATTCCTCAAGCATTTTTACAATTTTTGAGATGGATACTGGACTTTCATTGTATATACCGGTGTAAATAATAGAATAAGGACTCCATAACCCAATGGAAATTTTGCAAACTAGCAGGTAGTAGCACAAAAGGCACTGGTCTATAGGCTCTTGAAGCCTCACAGGGAGGACTTCATCCCGCAGTAGGAGCCAGATGTTAGGTCATGTTTTTGTTTTCCATCTTTTAATACTTTTGTTTATGTTTTGAAGTTTGGTTTTACTCTTTACTCCTAGAAAATTTTGTTGATTTGGATAGTTTGAATTTTTTCCCTTAGCTTTCATGTTATTTGATTTCTTAGTTTTATTTTTTACTAGTTTTGGTTTGATTTCATAATCAGAGGGCTTATAGAAGGCTTATATGGATTAAAAAGTCTAAAAAATAACATAAAAGTTTAATTAGGACTCCTAAACCAAGTTTAAACCTTTATCATTAGCTTACTTTTTGCAAATCATTAACCTAGACTTTCTTGTAGCGCAAGCTACAAACAAATGCACACAGGCGCTACAAGAAAGTCGCACATGCTAAAAATCATCATTTCTGGTTTAGTTTTCTTCAGGATTCTCACACATAAGATGTCAATCATACTATGTGATGGATTTGATACATGTCTCTTGTAGCTTAATCACTGTGACAAGTGTGAATATCATCATGAATGCGAATCGTGGCGGTTTCTTGCAGAGGTGATGCAATAATGATAACATATGATAATGAGACAAAGGTGTGTTGAATTACGTTTTTCCCTGAAGTGCACGTAGAGCAAGTGAAGGTCGTGGTAAAAAATCAGCACTTGGTAATCGGAATTTTGAAACAGAGCGAAAATTAGGGCTTTCGGGAGCAGTTGTCTAGAGTGGTCAAAGCGATCAGAGGAGATTGGAGCATGCAATTCGACACCTGACAGTCGAGAGAAAAAGATTCCAGCAGTTGGATTAGTTGTTTTAATAGGTAGTCTGCAAACCATTACCAAGGTTCATAAATTTGGGGTTTTTCTAAACAAATGACTAATGACAGAATTGATGACAGAGTATTAGTTTTTAAACCTAATTCATGCTAAATGATGAATTCTTAGTCAATGGGTTTAAAGTATTTATCAGTTAAACGAGAGAATTCATATTAGGTTCTTTTGGGTTCCCCTATACAGTATTCTCTGTCAGTTTATCAAAATTTGAAGATAGTCAGGCTGTGTTTTATTGATAGAAGTTGTTTGACAATATTTCAAAATGAAAAAGAGTGGTAAGACTAATAGGGCAGAACCCTCAGACTTAAGCTGGGTCAAAAACTTTCCAGATTATGCACAATTGTTTGTAGAAGCGGGATGGTTAGTGTTCTTTGAAAAGATTGAAGGTTATCATTCAGAGGTTTCTTACAAGTTCGCTTAATGTTTAGACAAGGATGTAGTGTCTTTTGACACTTTGAAGTTCAAACTAACCAAGGAGTTACTAGCAGAAGCAACAGGAATTCTGGATGAGGGAGAATTCTGGTTCAAAAAGGTGCCCTTCACTTTTGATGCTCAGAGATATCTACTTCCAGGTGTAGTAGCAGACTGGGGAAAGGGTGTTCCTATTCAAAAGTTTAAACCTGAGTGGATTGAGCCTATCAAAATCTTACAAAATTATGTCACCTATGAGGGGAGATTTGCCTTTGTGTTTAAGTATTATTTTAGATTCCTTCAACATCTCAGTCATGAATCCAAAATGAACCTTCCTTTCTTCTTTTTGAAAAGTTTACAAACGATGTCAAGTAGGGTGAAAGAAAATCAGGATCATACAAAACAATCATTTTTTCACCATGGGCTCATAAAACTGATCATAAGTACTGTATTGCAGAAAAGAGAGAAGACATGGGAACACTTCTTATTTTGGTCAGGTTTCAAAACTGAGAAGGAGGATCAGTCTCAGAAGAGACAGTTAGATAAGGGTCAAATTTTGATCAAGAAACTAAAAAAGAAGGTCATATTCAAAGATGAAGAAGCTGATAAACCAGGAGAAGCTTCGAATCAGAAAAATGAAAACATTGAACTTGGACAGCAAGTTAATTTTGAGGAACGAAGAGTTTCAAAGTTAGAGATAAAGGAAGTTGAGCCAGTGGAAGAGGTTTTACCTGTAGAAGAAGATGTTAAGGAGCAGAAGTAGAGCCCTATTACAGTACTTTCTGAAGAGGATGAACAATACTTATCTGATGAGGCTAGGGCTCCTACTACTAATGAAGCTAGGGTTTGTTCTAAGTAAGAAATACACACTCATTTTGAAGAGGAGACAGTGTCACGAAAGAAAAGAGTGAAGGTTGTTGAATTTGCTTCAATAACTCATTAAGGAAAGGTTCTGAAAATGTCAGGAGAAGTTAGAGTAGTCTGGAGACCCAAGACAAGGCCGAAGAACAAGCTTAGGTTAAACATGAAGAAGCTATTAAATCCCAAATTGGATGAGAAAAAGGTTACAGTAATAGAAGATTTATCATCTTAGGAGAAATTGGGAGATAGTGAAGATGAAAACAAAGAAGTTATAAAGGGTAAAAAATCAATAGTTTCAACAAAAAAGCCAATCTTCACTGATACTAAGATCTCATACATCTTCATGGAGGTTCGAAATAGAATGATTCAAGAACAGCATCAAAATGAAATAAAGAATTCTTGTATGGAGAAAAAAGAGGTAATTGAAGAAGTTCTGTGCAATGTTGAAGCTAAAGAACATCCAGAGATTCCTGTGACCTTTACAAGGCTTATGAAGGAGGATGAAGAAATATACAAGAAGCTGAAAATCCCATGGGCGGCAGAAGGGATACAATCAATATCAGAATGTAAATGTATTGGTTCTGAAAAGGAAAATCTGCAAAGGAGCATTAGGCAATACAAGCATCAAATTGAATATATGCATGAAACTAATGATGGATTAGTTACTGCAAATAGGAGACTTGGAGAACACTTGGAAGAAGTGAACAGTCACTACCAGGAATTGATTACAGTTTCTAAAAAAGCTCTTAAAAGAAAAAGACAGACAAAAAATCAGTTTACAAAACTAAGGCAGACTATCTAGGAGTTGAC
This sequence comes from Pseudotsuga menziesii, assembly GCA_001517045.1. Taxonomy (NCBI): domain Eukaryota; kingdom Viridiplantae; phylum Streptophyta; class Pinopsida; order Pinales; family Pinaceae; genus Pseudotsuga; species Pseudotsuga menziesii. The sequence continues at coordinate 1,089,729 of LPNX010593239.1, read as the reverse complement.
TCAGCAGAATGAGTCCCGTTAACAAAGAAAGTTGCAGACTTGGAAGCAAACCACCTGAAATATAGAAGGAAAACTCAAGCATCAGAGGGAATTGCTTTTCTAGTTGAAGCAGCAAAAGATTTGTAAAAGTACTTTGACAACAACAGTTATTACTTAGTTTAAAAAGTAATTTCATTTTTGTATAATGATAAAGTTTATTTTGAACAATTCGATAGATAACTTAAAAAGTAGTTAGTGTTCAGTTATGCAACTGTTTTATAAGGAACAAGATAAATGTAAGTTGGAAAAAGAACCAAGGGTTCGATTTTTGCTAACAAGGGGAGGCTATCAAGCTTTGTTTATGAGCTAAGTGTAAAGACTCTTATGTGTTTTTGATGACTGAACTATGAAATATATGCACTATATGCCCTTTAGATTATTGACTGGTTTCATTTCTAATTTGTGTTAATTACTCGGCTGGTATATTCATTTCCTGTTTAATGTTTTTATGCTTGAAATGCTTGCTGAATGTGGGTGAAACTCAAAACTGTGTTTTTTTCTATTTGGATTATGGTTTATATGTTATGCATCTCAGTCATTCAGATGCTCATGATTTAGTGTTTGCTTTATTCTTATGAATGTTTTCCCTCTTGTATTTAAACTGTATAACCAAAACCCTAGAATACCTATTTTACTTAATTGAGTTTATTGAGATTGTGTTGGCTTGTTCTTCTGTAGTCTGAGAACAAATTCTAGCACAAACACCTGGTCTTACGAAGAAATGTCGGAGATAGACCAATCCATTGTGGTCCATGAAATAAAAACCTATTCCACTGCAAAACCTATCAGGCAAAAACTAATGCAGGTCCATCAACGAAAAGTTGCAGCTATCAAAGCTGAAATAGAGAAACTTCTCAAAGCAGGGTTTATTTATCCCATACCCCTAATGGAATGGGTATTGAATGTCGTCCCTGACAACAAAAAGCAAGGCACCATTAGAGTCTGTATCGATTTCAGAGATTTGAACAAAGCTTGTCCCAAAGACAACTTTCCCACTCCGCATATCAACCAGATTATCGACAACGGTGATGAAAGTGTCATCTTCTCATTTATGGATGGCTTTTCAGATTATAATCAGATTGAGATTTTACCCACCAATCAGCATAAGACGGCATTCATTTTCCCATGGGGAACCTTTGCTTACAGGAAGTTACCATTCGGCCTGAAAAACGCTGGAGCCACTTTCTAGCATGCTATGTCCTATGCATTTCACGATATAAAACATATTGTTAAACCATACCTTGATGACCTTCCAGCTCATTCACAGTGATGGGAGGACCACCCTAATCATCTTAGATACATTTTCCTGAGATGTCATCATTATAACATACGGCTCAATCCTCATAAATGTGTTTTCTGCGTTGAGACGGGACACCTGTTAGGTTTTGTGGTTTCTAAGGATGGCATCCAGATAGATCCATTGAAAATTGTTGCTATTTTAGCTCTACCAGCCCCAACCAACCTTCTAGAACTCCAAATTTTGCAAGGAAAGGAAAACTTTCTTCATCGTTTCGTGTGCAATTTTGCAGAGAAAACACATGATTATATGCGTCTCCTTAAGAAGGACACTCCATTATTTTGTGATGACCAAGCCCAATGCGCCTTTGATAATCTCAAACATGCTCTGACTCATTCACCCATGATACACCCCCCAGATTATTCAAAGGATTTTCTCCTATACATTGCTGCCTCCACCACTACCATCGCTATGGTTTTAGTGCAGGATAATCCCGACGGTCATGAGCACGTGATCTACTATGCTAGTAAGAATCTCATGGATTCTGAAACTCAATATTCACGCATGGAGAAATTAGCATTGGCCACAATCATTGTTGTTCAAAAATTTCATCACCACATTTTGCTCTGCACAACCACCGTATTAGCATACCAGAACCCTATGTATTACATCCTGACTCATAAGGTGCTCGGGGGCAAGTACTCCCCATGGATAGTCATACTACAAGAGTTTGATCTAGAATTTTCCAAAGCTACATCAAAGAAATCCTTGGTCTTTGCTGAGCTCATGTGTGATCTTCCCTGTCCTTCGACGGAATCTGAGCCCAGTGATTCATTCCCGAATGAATTCCTGTTCCTGATAAGCACTACTGACCCATGGTATGGAGATTTTCTCATTTATCTCCAGATACAAAGGTTTTAGCCTAATCTATCCCGTGATGATCGCCACCGTATCCGTCACCACACAAAACACTACCTCATCTTGAATGAGACTTTGTATAGACGTGGTATCAATTTCGTTCCTGGTGATGCCTTACCCACGAGGAAGCTAAACAAGTTTTGAATGATTGCCACTCTGGAGCATGTGGCGGTCATTTATTTGGGATGGCTACAACCCAGAAAATCCTTCGCACTGGCTATTTCTGGCCTTCAGTCTTTAAAAATTGTCATGAGGCTATTAAGAAATTCCCACCCTATCAATATTTTTAGCTGAAAAAGTGCACTCATCCTGCTCCATTACACCACGTCATTGTTATTGGCCCTTTCACCAAATGGGGGATTGATTATATGCATTGTAAGCCTACCTCAACTGGGGGGCATGGTTACATCATCATAGTCGTTGACTATTTTACAAAATGGGTTGAGGCCATGCCTACATATGCAGAGGACGGTAAGACTGTTGCTCTCTTCCTGTTCAATTGTGTGATAGTGAGATTCGAAGTCCCGTAGTTCATAGTTACTAATCACAAATCACATTTCCGTAATTAAATGATGGAGGAACTAAGTGCCAAGCTAGGTTTTCATCATGAAAACTCTATGCCCTATTATCCGAAAGATAATGGTCAGGTCAAGGCCATTAACAAAGTTTTGAAAATGATACTTCATCGGATGGTTGGAGACCATAAATCCAACTGGCACCATATCATTTTCTCCGCTCTTTGGGCTTACAAGTCTTCGGTGAAAACAGCTACTGGTTTCACACCTTTCCAGCTTGTCTATGGACTCGAAGTTGTCTTGCCGATTCAATGTCAGATTCCATCCTTGAAACTTGTTGTCGAACTTCTCCCAGACACTCTCGCAGAGGACGAGAGATTTCTATACTTGAATAACCTTGATGAAACTAGAAGAGATGCTACCTTAGCTAATGAGGCACACAAGAAACTCGTCAAGGCACGGTATGACAAGTCTGTCCAACCTCGTGCCTTTAACGAGGGTGACCTAGTTTTGACTTATGATCAGAGATATGACAAACTAGGGAAAGGGAAGTTCGAATCCATGTGGTATGGTCCTTTTGTTATTTCCAAAGTTTTAGAGAAAGGGGCCTATGAGCTCGTGGACTATGATGGAATCCCCTTAGGACAACCTCACAATGGGTTGTACCTGAAGAGGTACTATGCCTAGATCTCTCTTGGGTAGTATCTTGTATATATGTATATTACTTGACTTTCAGTGTGCTTAAGTATTTTCAATATGGTTTTGAGTTTAGTGTCCGTATCTGTTTATACCAAGTTTTGGTCACGCAGATCAGATGGCTTTCTACGACTTCGCTGATGGTGCTTGCCGCCACACCTTGAATCTTGCCTCAGCTGCTTAGGTTCTCCATTCCCCAGCTTACGATTTGGTCAGTTTAGGAGCAGTTTGTATTGGTCCCACTACCAACAATATCGTCGAGTATCCAGTAGTCATAGGTCTTCTGACTGAAGCTGCCTCCCAAGATGTTCACAACTTGGTAGTCTTGATGGACTCGCAACTTGTGGTTTGTCATTTAAACCATGTCTATACCATTAGGAATCATGTGCTTCTCCGTCTCTTTCGGAGGGTACGTTTGTTAGAAAGGGCATTTGAAACTATCACCTATAGGCATATCCCTAGGGAACATAATGTAGTTGCCGACTCATTGGCAAATTACATCCTAGATTGGCATATTGCCCATTCATGACATGAAAATCAAACATGGTTCATTGTAAATAAACTATAAAATACACATAAAACTCATGTAAATTACATTCACCATTTGATACGTATAAACACCAAGTAGAATTCTATATATATATATATATATGAACATGTTTTACAAAAAATAGGTCATGAGACCTCATCTGAAGCGTGTAGGATTTCAGGTAAAAAATCATCATAAAAAAGTCCTGAAGCTATCTATCAGCTTTCAGTGAATACATCATGCACTCATCATCTAATGATGCTCATGATAACACATAACTGCCCGAGCTACTCTATGTAGTAGTCTGTTGAAATGACCCGGTACTCCTGCAATGACCTATTACTCCTGCAGCAGGCCTCTGGTACCTTAGTGGGAGTTCATTGATCGAGGCATCCGAGATGTCTAGAGTCAACCTCTCGAGGTTCTCCTCTATCTCCCCTATCACATCATCACCCTGTGGTACAAAACGAGCTCCGGCTCGCTTGTCTAATGGGGAGGCTCCCCCAGGTCGTGCTGCACCGACGTCTACATGAAAAAATTCAAGTCTCGTTACTAAACATCAAAACATAAAAATATTATTTCCATTTTAGGGTTTTTGTTTCTTACCGATATCACCCCACTGTCCACCAGGTGGGAGTGATAGGTCAAGGTCACCACTGAAGTTAGTGCCCGCATATGCATAGTCCTCCACCATGAGGAGCTTATCTCTTAACCATCAAAAGAATGGGTCACCAAACTTTACCTTGCCTCTACCCACTCCAGTACGGACCATAATCTGGACCCACCTTTGCATGTGAGGGTCCCACGCCCTCAACTCTGTAAAGACCACCTGCGGTCTCAGCTGTGGAACCCGCTCAAAAAAGAAACAAGCTAGAATGGAACCAAAACCGAATTGCTTCAGCTCCCCCTGCCGACACTTGGTCAACTGATCATTGAAGATCGGAAGTAGAGCTTCCGCCCAGTTGAAAACTGTGGGTGCCATGGCCTCTATGGCATAGAGCATATGCACTCTAGATGCTTGGTGTACCCCTTTGCTTCCTGCCACTCTCTGCATGGTAAACACAATTGTTTGTAGTGGTCCATCCACCACTGCTTTTATGGGAATTTCCTTCCCCGATGTCCTGGTCCCAGGAATGCAATGGCGGTTTATCAACTCCTGAGTAGTAATTTCCCCTCCACAGGAGCCAGTCAAAGATATGGGAGCACCCCGTCTCGGTAGGCTTGTCAAGAAGTAGATGTCCTCTACTTCAACTGTCAATATGTGAGCACCAACCTCAAAATAATGTTGGTCTGGATTCCACATCTAGAGTATATGTTATAATAGTCGCTCATGTGACACCATGCTAGGTGTGCGGAAAAACTTTAAGAGTCCACAGTGTCTCAACGCGGCTATACAACCCACTTTTTGTTTGGCAAAGGCATCGTTGTTGTCATGTTGCCTCTCTTTCCATATGACCATTTTTATCAATGAGAACCTGTCAAAAACCATCACAAGACCAATTAGAAGCATTCCCAATCATTCAAATCATCAAAATGAGCTAGTTTTTCTTGTGCATGCTTTTTTATTTACCCACGGTTGACACTGCCTGTTTTCCATTGAGGATAGGCGGTGGCACCGCCTGTGCGCAGTGTTTTCGGGGCAGTTCTAGTGGGGTACCGCTTATCCCGCAACGGATAAGAGTGGTGCCCGGTTCCATGGTTTTAGGGCTCACCTAATAAGCCCAAAACACCACCAAAAATCAAAATTGAAAGCATGAAATGAAAGAGTAGGGTCTAAGTTATTACCTGGAACTGACGATGCGTGAATCCAAGGGTAGATGCTCTCGATATCAGCGACTGAAAATATGGCCAAGAAAATGCTCCAAAGGCTCTCCACTATGGGTAAATGGTAAACAAGCTGACAAAGATCATCATGTCACTTTACAAAATAATGAGGCTATGACAAAATGCTATAAAGTGCATTATGATCACCACGTCCACCTTTGTTCATTTAGTGAAGGTGATCTAGTGCTTGTTTACAATCAGGCTCATGATACTCTTGGTCACGAAAAATTGATATCCTTGGGTAGGGCCCATATGTCACCAAACACTGTTTAGGAGAGGGATATTTTTACTTGCCAGCCCTGATGGTGAATTCTTCCTAAAGAATCCCCCTCACCATGGGTTGTACTCGAAGCGATTTTACCCTTGGGGTTTTAATTCACTTAGGGTTTTATTTCCTCTCCTTTTAGTCGAGCGGCTCCGCCCCTATACATAGTTACAATTTGAATATGGTATTGGCTTATAGCCATCTCTTCATTACATTTGCATTTACATGACTTATAGTATTTGAATATGGTATTGGCTTATAGCCATCTCTTCATTACAAGTGTTAAATTTTACTATTTACATGACTTTTATATACATTTTAGGGTTTGACATATTATAGTTTTGTTTTAAAATCGTTTATTACTCAAAATCTATCAGTCGTAATCCTTTAATGTCAGTTACTGGAAAATTTAACACTTGTTTTTCAAGTCGTTGCAGGATAGAAGAGCGGTAGCAATAAAAGTTTTGGGAGTTTGTTTTTTACTTTTTCGTACTACCATAAAACGGAAAAATTCTTTTAAGCATTTATTGCGACACTTTGGTCACGCTCTCGAAACTTAGCATCAAAGGTCTAAGTCCTTTTATGATTCTTTTCAGACTCATAAAATCTCTCATCATGAAAAGAGACCTAGTGGAGTCTTCTTTAAACTCTTTTCGGGCTCCTTAAATACGAAAACATTGTCGAGTGATCTTGTCTTCTTCATGCTTGTTTAAGCACTTAAAGAGTCATTCATCTGACGATAGGTTATCATTTTTTCGGTTCAGGTGAACTGTTTTACAAAAAAGGACCCTATGGATTCTTCTTCTGTGGTCGTTCAGACTCTCTAAACCTGAACGATACCGAGTTAACTTTCATTGGACTCGTTAAATTAAACATTGAGAGACCCTCTTTTGGGAATGAACCCCTCCTCTTTCAGGTTCGTAAAACATATGAGTTTGGACTTCTCTTCGGATGATCTATAACAAGTGTTTGTTACCCTCTTTGAACACGTAAAACCGAAAAGAGGCACTCATCAACCATGATGGGAAAAATGGGAAGGAAACCATTTTGCAAATAAATGGCAGTAGTTTGTCCTTACCTTTGAACATGGCACTTGTCTGCATATCATTTTAGTCAATTGGTTATTCATTTGATCTCCGTGACAACCCACTTTCATGAGTCATGTCACTCCTTTGAGTTTTTCAAAAGAATGCATTGTCCACCGTCACACTGTGTGTTTGTCTGGTCTAGTCATGCTGCCAAGTCTTTTGTCGTGTCGCTCGATGTTCAAAGGGAAGTTGAAGAAGTTTTACCTCTGCAATCAAAATAGTCTCTGTGTCAGTACTTTTGAGTCAGCCTTATGGTTACCTTATTCACACCATTCCAAAACTTTGTTCCAAGTTTCATGTCGTCAACGTGGGATTCATCATGGCCCTCCTTCGACGAGACTATTCCCATTGACATCAGCTCATCATCCGAGAAATAGTCTTAGAAACAAAATTTAGTACCTTGAGATCTGTATGCCTCAATGACAGATTCTCTCACTCTCGACATAGATTCACATCATTGACCTTTGATCAATAGAATTGACTGGGTGTTCCACATCAAGACATCTATTCACACTCAGTAGATTGTACTAGGGTACCTCGGGAATCATTGACATCAATGGTGATCTCCCTCTCACTTGCTAATGGTTCACATCATTGGCCGGTAATCAAGTGGTTTCTACCATGTTCGACTTCAAAACATTGTAATCACATGGATAGAATCGTACTTTGTGCAAGACGAGATGAAGAACCTGGGTATCTATTTAGCACTCATTGCTTTCCCCAGGTTGTGATGCAGTTTTGTATATCTAGCATGGATCCACATTTGTATGGTCATGGCTATGCTCAAATTTGCATCTGTATGACATATATCTATGTTGTATGTCTGGTAGTTATGTCCAAGTTTGAGTCCTCTATCACATGGATCTACGTTGTATTCTAGTAGCCATGCTTGTTTATTCCTCTCATGGATCTACCTTGTATTGGTCTGCAGCCGTGAGTTGGTTACATTTGTCTATGAGTCAAAAGTATTGATGTACTACAGATGCCTACTTGACGACATTCTCCCACTGAGCTGACATTCTCACCTCGAAGTGACAACTTGTTCTCTCAAAGCTCTCGCTTATCGTATCCCTATAAGCCTCATGCTTTGGGGGCATTCTATTATACCTAAATCCTGTCACCATCATGTGATGAGATCCTTGACCCCTATGTTTGCCCTTAATCCCAAAACTTAGAGTGGAAACTTGCTTTGTTTGTCAATTCTACTTGAAAAAACCTAGCACCGCGCTTACCTTTTGGCTGATGAGCGGTACCTTGTTCAGCACTGCCTGTATCCTGTTATAGAGAAGCAGTGCCACCGCCTATAGGCTTTGTTCTTAAAGTGGTTCTCACCTAAACCGCTCTGTCATAAGGGAACGAAAGCAGTACCCTAGGTAAAATGGGAAAAAGAGAAGTTTCTTGAGGGTTCTAGATCATGAGCCTCGTGTCCTCCCTTATCCCTATCAATATGGGTTAGTTTGAGCTCGATATCCCCCTGGGTAGGATCTTGGAGCCACCTCACCCACAATTCTCTCAACTATCCCTATCCATTGAGCGTTATAAATACAAGCTCATATCCATAGTTGAAGTGGGGAACTGAATAGGTATTGTTATGTTGTTGAATTGACTACCTAGTCCAAATCATTGGAGAGCATAGAGAGCAAGTTGGAGCTTATGGGGATGAATTGTTTGTCTTGTGGAGGAGCTTGTCGACACTAAGGCAACGATTGTAAGCTTCTTCATTCATTCTTAATGCAAAGCTGATTTCTGTCTCACATATCTGTTGTTTTGATTTCACATGTATATGTTACTAGATTCCTTAGTCACTAGTATGGATATGTAGATGATTTTCTAGTAGCTTTGATGTGCTTGTATGTTTGACATGTTTGCAAGTACACAGGTTCATGATCAAAGCAGTATTCTAGGTGTCTACATCATTCAGGGAAGGTCTTCATCCTTTGTCGTTCACTCATTTGTTCTGGATCTGAACCATTCAGACTAGAGGAACAACTTCTGTCCGCAGAAGGTGCAATAATCATGATAACATCACCCCAAAATGTGAGGAATTGTCATGTTACACGAGATTTCAAAACCCACATAGACTTCCATAAATATTTGTAAAGCATTCCCAATTTCCTTGAACATATCCTTTAACTAAAAATCCATTAGCAAACTGTTAAATTTTACCCAAATTGGAGTAGTAACCACTTTCTCCAATCTATGATCGAAAAAATGGTGTACTAGCTTTTAAAAACAGAGTTTTCGATCCCCATTTCCAAAAAATACCTTTCATCCTTCTTGCATCTTATCTTATGAGGATAAACCCTATCCACCCTTGTGCCAAAATAAATAAATAAAACTTTGGCATCTACCATAATAATGGCTCCCATTACTCCCTTAGCCAACTTCTTAGAATCACGTCTCCCATCCTCTTTCTAATAAACCTCTCAACAAGCATTTTTTCAGAGAAGTTCATGACCTCGTGCATATGCACATCATTACCTAAGACCAGTTCAATTGCCTCAATTATTTTTCTGATACATTTCTTACTTGGGCTAACACCCCCCCCCTTTCAACCCACGATCCCCTTGCCCCTTGAATTGAGATTATGTAACGTCCCAAATGATATTTTCTATTGATATGTGTAGGTTTGTTGATGTAGTAGTGGTTTATTTAAAGGTTTGTGGTAATTTATGTTTGCAACAAGGTTTGCATGTATAAGAACAGTAATGCATGCAAGTCTAGTAACCCCAGTAAAAAATAATTTTTAAATAAATGATGTAAACAATCTCAAAGATTAAACTGGAATGTATCAATAGCATCAGCTTGGCAAAAGGATCACAATGATGTAGACATGCATGCCATGTACCTAGTATAGCTCAGAAAACATGATTCCCTCCTCCAGTAATTCGCCCATGAAAGAATATGCACCCTCATTGCTCTTCAAATCACTTGTAACTGCCTCCAGAAGATGATGTGAGAGCCCATACTCAACAATAAGACTAAAAATGGTCCTCTAGAAAGAATGAAAGAGACATGTAGACCAAAAATGAACTATGGGTCAAGTTATGATCATCACTCCTTTGTCCAATCCACCCATGTAAGGAAAATGTCCCTCTTTCTCTTCAAATCAAGTGTAACTATTCCACATAGATGAGATTGGCTCCTGGAATCAACAATAAAAGTAATGGTGGTCTTTTGAAGATTTTATATTAGACATGCATACCATATGGCGACTCCCTGTGAACATATGAGTTGTGCCCTTTGTGTACAAGTTGCCCATGCAAAGCTATGCCCTCTTCTTGTGATATATCTCAATAGTTGGCTCCAAAAAGAGGGAAATATGATCAATATGTTGTATAATGGTCCACAATACTTATCTTGAAGGATTTGGTTGTATATTCGACCTTCCAAGTGGCTAGATGATTATCTTATAATGGATGTGTTGGAGACCCTTGCGCCCTCCTTGATAAAATTAACACTTGCACCTTGATAAAGTGATACTTCAATAATTATGTGAAATTTGTGAAGTGTTATGATAGACATGGATGATCTATCCTAGAAAGTGCCTAGGGTAGATATATTTCACTACCAAAATACACTTGATAGCTGGAGACTACACCCTCAACCCCAACTTGTCTCCCAGAGCTCTCGAACCTATTTCTCAAAAGTGAATAATATCATGTGGATGAACAAGGATTCAATTTGTCTTCTTTTATAGAGTTGAGATTGCATGAAATTGCTTTTGTGTGCCTGCCATTTAACTTGGATGACTTTCTTTTGCATGAATGCAACTTAATCCGTATGACTTGCTTTTGCATACATGCAACTTAAATGATGCATGCCGCATGCAAATTGAGTTATGGACCGCATGCTATGCATGTCAGTTGATAGTTGCTCCAATGGCCCTCTTTTATGTACTGATGGCTTACTATTACTACTATTGTTGCACTTTTATCCCATATGACATCAATCATTAGTTAACTCTCTAGCTTGTAAAAAATGGAACATTACAAACTAGTCTTGCTAATCCATTGTCGTTCCAAAACCTCAAACTTACACATTTTGAATCCAACCTCCTCCTGTTGGAGCATATTTTCCATCTAGACCTGAGTCATGCATGGATGGAGGCAGGAAGGCATGCAACATTGTTTACCTCCCTAGTGTTTAGACTTTATTGTTAACTTCCTAGTGTCTCAATCCTTGTCATGTTTGAGCTCATTGCCCACTATTGCAACCTCATCCATAATTTTAGGACCTCATGTTCCCTCTTGCATGATTTTATCCACCCCCCATAAGTTTCATTCAATTAATTGGGTTGCAATTAGTTAACTGGGCCACCATTCCTATATTTCATCACTCTGAGCTAGTAGTGAGCTCTGATGACCACTGTTAGTCAACTAAATCTCCTAAATTCATCCCTATATCATTAGATATAATTAATTAAATCCATCATGCGCCATCCAAGCCTAGTTACCTTCAATTACACTAAGTTAACCGATCACATTCAGGAGTTAGAACTAGTTCTCAAGTCTAGTGATGGTTTCTAGGCTAATTTAAGCCTGCCTAATGAGAGGATTCCAAATGGATCTTAGGCTAACGAATTTCTCCTTTGGAGTGTTAGGATTAATAATAATCCTCCATTGACCACCATAGTCTAAATGACATTTCCTATCTTAGGAGTATGTTTCCACTTCATTAGTGCCATGGGGAAGTCATCTGGGCCCCACCTACCACCTGATGCGCTAGTTTCCATGACTTAGATTGAATCCAGAGCTCACTAACTATGGGGAAATCACCACTGGAGACTCACTATTGTAACTATGAACAATTGAATCAGTTCATAATTAGTTAACTGACCAAATTAGGTGAGAAAAGGTGCCTAACCTCCTTAAATCATGCAAAGTGGTGCTAGGCTAACTGAAGATGAAATAATTGGTTCCCATCGAAGCATAACTCAACACAGATTAAAGTGAACTAATGGTGGGACTCCTAAGACTCAACGTGGGTTCCTAAATTACATGGATTGGTCTTTGGATATCCCAATCTCATGCAAACTAGTGCATTAGGTGGTAGGTGGGCCCTATATGACTTCCACGTGGCACTAATGAAGTGGAATCACACTCCTAAGCTAGGAAATGACATTTATACTNCTAACACCCCCCCCCCCTTAATCAAAACTTGGACAACTTGGGCCTTGACAACTTAGACCAAAGGTCACCCATACAATTTAATGCAAAAAATTAATTGCTCAATAAACTATGGAAATGGGGAAAAACCCATGGGAACCCCGCCCCCTCAAAATGAACAATAGGGAACTAGATCAAGCTTTCACACCAAGAGATAAATTTCTCCCGAGTAAAAAACTTTGTGAATTTTTTTTGGAGTCTGCACCTCTGTAGGGCAATAATGTAGTGTGATGGTCCTTGTGTGCACTAGTCCCTTGGTACAACACATGTGAACCTCTGTTTGCATTCACTCTCCCTTTGACCCAAGTTTGGTCCCTCCTTGGTGCACAACAAATCCCAATATATTGTCTCGACAGAGAAAGGCTCAGTTGGCAGCACCTACGACGCAAATGCAGTGTCACCTAGGATATCTTTCTATGGGTAATTGCTAGAACCAGGTTTCCGCAGTTGGGTGGGGGACTTCACATCCCTTAGTTTTCTACCAAGGCGCTCAACAGAAGTTGGTGTGTGGGTTCTTTATACTTATTATACACAATTAGTTGTGCCACAACTCGTCCTTCGACGGGTGTTATAACAACAAACCCAATGCAGCATGACCACATTCAAAAATAGCAGTGCGACAAATACATATAAACTCATTCATAAGCAAATGTGTAAACACATATTCATAGTAACATATATAGGCAACTCGATCACATTGATCATTCACACATTTGACATAGTATCTAACATGGAAACCCATCCAAGAAAAACCATAAAGGTTCATCTGGCATGAGTAATATATGGCACCTTTGGCCTACGCACTAAGTTGCAAACTTTTTTCTAGACCTCTCTTTCTTATCTATACAGACTTCTTCCTCCTCTCATGGTCTCTGATATTCTATTATCTATTATTTCTTTACTTGACTCTAATAATGATCTGCACACATCCTGGATAGACTCCATCTCTTCTACCCTCCTGCGCACTCAGTTGTAGGTTCTTCGAATCTTCTCTACAACTCAACTGACTAACACAATACAATCAAAATAACTATATAGGGTGTATAACCAGATACCACGAAGTCCAACTGATTAGAAGCTAACCCACATAAAGCTTGGGTTCCTCCTTTTATATATTCTTACATGCCTCTCTTAGCCAACTCCATACAGTTAGCCAACAGGTTGTCGTTCCTATTCTATTGACACATGTTAGTAGGCACTAATGAACTGACTTAGAAAGATGCTTTCATACATGTGGCTTCTACCGAATCTAGTTGACCTCGTACCCACAATCTTTCTGAACTATTTCTTTCTAGTCATTTCTCCATTCCACATCTTCTAACATGGTTAAATTTCCCACATTCTTCCTTGTCACATCCTTTCCTTCTATCGATGTTCCTCTTCCGTCGTGGAATCTCTTCTGTTGCGGATTATCTTATTCTCCTGTCACAACTTCCTCTTCATCTGCATATTTCCTTTGATCTTTCTTCTTTGTTTGCTTATGTTCTCCCTATGTCACGTCCTTCTTCCTTGCTACTTCTTCTACTCTATCTTTCCTTCCCTAACAACTTATGGCTTTTGCTTCCTTCCTTCCATAACTGCTTCTGTCGCTGCTCCTTTTCCTTCTTTTCCTTCTTTTGTTCTTCCTTCTGTACTTATGTCACAACTCCTTTTACTTCTTATGACCTGACTCTTTTCCATCCTTGGGCATAATTCTAACTTAATTCTACCTATCTTTCCCTAGCCCCAACAAGCCCCCAACACTCACATGTGGCTTGTCCTGAGCCATGCAAAGCTATTCTTCCATTTCTTGACCTTGAAAATCTTGTAATATTTCCACTACTTTCTATGTCTCTTGTCACACATCTTCCTACGCTTTTTGCAAGTTTTACACAAGGTCGGAGCTAAGTTGTTCCAATGGTACGAGCCTTGTTTCTTCCCCTGCTCATTGTACTCTCTGATTTACATGCTAAATAATGCCTGTAACTCTTTCAACTTCAGCCTGCAACTCTTCAAATTTATATGCCCGTTGTTGTTATTGCGTACGCAGTACCGTCACTTGTTGTTGGTGCTTCTTCATTTCTGTTTCCATAGCCATCTTTTGTGCTAAGGGTAACTGTTTCATCTCATTCTTCGGTTGAGTTACTTTTGTCTCAATTGTGCTTAGCTCCTCTGTGACTTTCTCTAGTTCGACATCTTCAATCAACACTTCCAAAGACTAAGAGACTTGGTGGACAGCCTTAGCACATAGTGTTTATGCCTCTTTTATCCTCTTCATAGCTTCTGTTGTTGCTAGTCTTATTTCTTCCAACACTTCTGGTGGTGTCCTTGGTCTTATGTACACTTCTAGCTCTGCGACTTTCTTTCGAAGTTATTATGTTATCTCACCAAGTCAAATGACCTTCGCTTCTAGAAACATTTCCTCTGTTATGCCTTTGTCCACAAAATTTGTACATGCAAGGGTTATAGCCTTGTCAAGCCTATGCATGTTTTATACCCATGTCTTTGTCTTCTACTCAACCTCCTGCACTTCCTGCTTCATCTTATTAACATTTTTATTCACAACTTTCGCCTGCTTAATCAAGGCACATTCTCTTATTTTCATTTCTACAACTACCACGTTTTGTAGTGCATATACCTCAGTTATGCGTATTTGCAAAAAATATCCGGTTATCTGCTCTATAGTTCTGGAGGCATCAATGAATTCTGGGGTTCCCATATTAAGTACTTATCCTGATACTTGCGCTTTGATTGGTGGAAATGGTGTTGGCATCTCGGGTTGGTGTTCTTCGGAAGGTGCAGGTACATCTTATGACTTAGTTCTCTGAGGCTTATAATCCATTGCAATTCTAACCTCTGCAACAATTGTGCACAGTATTTACATCAGATCAGTAATACTACTTGTCAGCTCTGTCTCTTACTTGTCTATTTTTTGAAAGCCTATCTCTGCGATTTATGCCAGCGCTTCAATTAATTGCATCAAGTATTCCCCATCAATGTTGATAGTATTAACAATTATTCCATCCTTTCTCTTTTTTCTTCCATTTAGACTCCCCTTGCTTTGTTTCTTCTTGTTTCCTCTTCTCTTCTATATCTGGGTTTGTCGGAGTTGAACTTGAGCCACTCTGGACAAGATCAAGATCTCGTGCATCATCCTGCGGGTCCTTTTCTTGATATTTCTGCTGTGACAATTGTGGTTTGTCCTGGTCCAGGTCTTCATCTACTATCTGGACATCTAGAGCAAGGACACGCCATTCTTTTAGCCATTCATGGACAATGGCTTCAAGTTTTTCTTTAGTCAGTAAAAACTGCATCGCCAATCATTAGCATTATGGGTCATGTCGCGGTTGTATCATAACATAATGCGGCCTGATACAAAACTTAATGATTTTGCGAAACCATTTAACACTATCATTTGCAAGTCTTGCCTGCTTCCACACCTAATCCCTTGGGTCCTCTCCATGCATAAAAAATTTAATATTAGTATATCATTGTATGTATTTGTTTTTATGAGTGAACCACGGATTTCGATGTCAGACTCCCCTGCAGTGAACTGGTATATCCATGGCTTGGTAGTTTGGTGGGTCATACCAGACAACAAATGAAATCAAAATTAACAACTAGGCATAGTGGAAAGGCCTGCGACTTTCCTGCGATAGAGATGCGTCTTCTAGCAATTCATTCAATAGGAATTGTGACCAGTTAATCTGAACTCCCTCTGTGCAGAGTTTTGCTAGCGCAACCACACCTGCAGTACACCAGGTTTGGTAGTAGCTTGCACAACATTTTACAGGATAATACCTACAAAGCAAACAGTATAGTCGTTAATGGACAAGATTAGGAACCCTCTGTTGGCCCTAATCAAGTCATACTTGTCCTTAACCCCTCATATCATTACTATTTCTTGGTCTTTTCATAAATATTGTACTGGGTTTATACCTGCTATTGGGAGGCCTGTTATTGTTGTAATAAGTTGGACATCCATAGATTGTACTTCATCTAGCCAAAGGAATCCTCCATGAAATGACACCAACAATTGTCAGACAAAGGTATTCGCTTATGCGCTTCAACCAAAGCATGGCATGTATAGAAATGATAACAGTCCAAATTGTTCCAGTCCTCTCGCCCATTCCATTGGCATGAAGCGCTTTTGTGAATCCAGTGTGTCCAGCAGAGTTACCATATAGTTCTTCCTATCCAAATCTTTATGTTTCTTTGTATTGTGGTCAGTGAAGGATAACTTTTGCAAGTTCGACAAAATGTTATTCAGCACCTTGACTCCTTTTGGCACTGTGGGTTCTACCAGTGGGGCACGTGACTTGGTTATAATTTTAACCTTCGATGCATCTACACGTCTTGGTGGAATGAATGGTGACAACAAGTTTCTGGTTTCATAGTCCTCGTCCTCCTCAAGGATTGATGGATGTGTAGGGTGGTTTCGATTCGTTTCTTTTTGTGCTTCATATTTCCTATGTGCTTTCCCCATGAAGAACCTAATGGACATGGTAGGTTTGCACTCGATTTTCCATATGGCTTGACCGAAGGGACTGGAACTTGTTAAGCAACTGGAGCAGCCTGCTATTATGGTGGAACATATCCTACAGTATCTTCCATTATTGGTGTGGGTGATGCAATCGCAACTTCATACTCAACAACTGAACTAGCACTAGAGATTGAAATGACCATACTCTAAGTAATTTTCTTCACCTCTTAAAGTTACAGACAATAATTTCTCCTCTCATGCAAAACAAAGGAAATGAATTTGGGCGCAAAGGTTGATAGCATGCAATGGTTTTCCCCTCGACCGTTCTTCACACATGCTGGTAATCAATAGAAAGGAATATGCCCTTTTAGTAACATGGGTACATTGTCTGAATAATTAAGGAAACTTTTATGCACGTCGTCATTTAGTTGGCACATCGACTCATAGTTATTTCTGTAAAGATGGATGTGACCATAAAGCACATCGTCAAATTTCCTTGGGATTTTCAAATTAATGCTCTCCAGTTGTCATATATGAAACTAATGACATCCAGTTGTCATATATTTGCCTCCCGTACTTCTTGCGACGACGTCGCACCCCTTGCGACCTATTTTCCTTCAACTTTAGGTTTCCGTTTCTTGCGACATACTATGCATATTCGCCTTGAATTGTAGGTCTTTGCCAGACACTGAGCCTGCGAGACTTCATCTGTTTTCAATGACAAAATAGCACTCTGCAACCAAGAAAATATTTCCCCTCTTCTTTTATTTCCTTTCTCTCTTTTTTTTATGCGACCAATTCGTTGCTATCGTGATACAGCTTCAGTCGACTTCCATTCACCAGTCCTTGGACTTCTGTTCCATCTAACTTTTGCAATTTCACTGCTTCTCCATTAGTGATCTTCATGGCAATATACGGTCCTAACAAATGTGTTCTCAACTTTCATGGATGCTTGAAAATTTTGTTGTCATATATAAGAACAAGTCCTTTGAGCTCAAAGTCCTTGCTCTTAATGTGTCAATCATGCCATCCTTTTTGCCATTGTTTTTCAACATTTTGATGAAAGCCTACAACAAAACGTTATTCTTCCATCTACACAAGTTGTGGTAATCTTTGTTCGACATAATCGACATCTAACATTGCTATGATCGCAACAATTATTAAGCTCGGGACAATATACTCCATAGGCATCGTAGCTTCTTGTCCATACACCAACCGAAATGGAGTTTGGCCTGTCAATTTCTTACAAGTCGTGCGATATGCCCATAATACCATTGAATTTTTTTTTATCTCGATCATATCTTTGGGCATTGCAAATCTTTGTCAATGCATTTTCCATAAATTTGTGAAAGGCTTCGACAACTCCATTTGCTTGAGGGTGATAAAGTGTTGTCCTTCTATGATGAATCTATAATTCTTTTGTAAATTTTGTAATCAACTAGTTGATAAAGTGTGTACCTTGATCACTTATTAAAATCTTTGGGCATCTAAATCATGTCACTACATTCTCAAATAAAAACTTGGCAGCGGTCGCAGCAGTACAATCCTTTACCAGCGGTGCTTTGGCCCATGTAGTTAAGTAATTAGCCACTCTAATAATATAGCATGTCCCGGTGCGCTTTCCTGTCGGATTGATAGGACCCACAAAATCAATGGCCCATTTATCAAATGAATGCAACGTTATTTGAGGTACTAATGGAATTTCATTGCATCGCGACGACTTTCTAGTCCTTTGACAGACATCACAACTTCGACAATAATCATGGGTATCCACATGTATGGTGGGCCACCATAATCCTAATTGTAAAATATTGTGCATCATAGCTTTCCCTGCGTAGTGGCCTCCTGCAACACTAGCATGTGCTTCATTTAATATCAATGGTCGCTCGTGCTCCAAAACGCAACGACGAAGAATCTCATCAGGGCCCATCTTAAACAATTGTCCAACGATCAACTTGAAATCCACAGCTCGCACAACCAATTGTTTCTTCTGTGCAATGGTGAATTTAACTGGTGTATAACCTGTACTAAAAAATTGTATGATATATTTATATTGATCATTAAACATGGTTATCGCATACAGTTTCCCATCAAAGCGATTATCTAGGTTACTAGGATCTTCACCACTTTATATCCTTGAAACATGGTCGAGTCCCAAATTTAATTGATTAGGTTTAACAATTAACTCAAATCAAATTCCTGAAAGAGGAGAAGCAACCGACAGATCTTCCCCCCCAACATTGGCTTATTGACCAGGTATTTCAATGTGGAATGCTTGGTGTACATCTTAAAATGTCCACCCAGCAAATAATGTCTGAATTTTTGCAGCGCATATACCATCACTAAGCCTTCTCTTTCTGTCGTGGTATAATTTTTCTCTACAGTCAATAATTTCTTGCTAGCGAAGGAAATGGGATGATCGATCGATCCTTCACTCGGTTGTGTCAGTACCACGTCGAGCGCGACAAATGATGTATTGACATGAACATGAAATTCCTATTTCTAGTCTAGAAATACAAGTATTGGCGCAGTAACCATCTTGTTTTTTAATGTGTCCAAACTCTCCTGGAAGCTCTCTATCTATTGAAGCTTAGCATCATTTTTCAAAAGTTTTCCCATCAGAGCAGTCACCTCCGCATATCCTATGATAAATTTAACGTAGTGTCCAATGTGTCTCGGTGTTGATCTCAACTGTTTAACTGTAGTAGGTGGTGGTAGTTCGAGAATGATCCCAATTTTGGTCGGGTCGACCAAAATTCCATCGTGACAGACCACATGGCCCAACAAAACTCTAAACGAGGTGCAAAAGATACATTTCTTCAAATTGAGTGAAATTTGATATTGGTGACAGTGTTCCAACATCATTCTAAGGCTCTCAATATGGTATTTTATGAGCGTAAATAATGTCCAATCATCGAAGTAGACTTCAAGAAATTTGTGTATAAAATATTTAAATACAGCTACTACAATTATGGAAAAAAATCGCGGGAGCATTCATAAGTCCAAAGGACATTACCGTATAATGGAAACATCCCCACTCCATTGTAAATGTAGTCTTATATCGGTCTTCCTTCGCAATCCTGATCTGATGGTAACTAGAAAATCCATTAGTGAACGAATGCATTTCCTATCCTAGGACACTCTCCAGTACTTCATTTGTAAATGGAGTTGGAAATAGGTCATGTAAGCAAGCATCATTCAACTTTCTCAGGTCAACACAATTCTTACTTCTATTGAGGTCTTCTTGTCCTGGACTACTATCAAACTAATCCATTTTGATTCTTCGATAGGTTCTGTAACACCTGCCTCTAACAATTGGTTCAATTCGGCCTTAACATTTTCTTTGTATCGTGGATTCAATCAGCATGGTCATTGCTTGACTAGTTTTGCATTAGGTCTCAAAGGTATTTTCATTTCACCAAGATCTCCAATTAATCCCTTCATCTATGAAAATCTGGTAGGGAACAGATCCTAAAACGCATGCAATAAATCAATGACCTTTCCTATAGTCTCTTCATCCCAATAATCTCCAATCTTGGCAAACTTTGGATTTTCAGACGAACAAATATTAACTTTCTTGATTTTGAGTGGACTCAAGAATTGGTCAGTAGAAGTACCAAATCCTTCCACTACGCACATACCTTATAAATCATGTATGTTTACGTCGAGCGGGTCATCATCGTCTGATTCTCCCGTCAGATTGTAGCACTCCATCCAATGGTGGATTATCATGCTGCATTGATGGAAATCTGTCACTGCGACATGGATTTCCTCAAATATTTTCTCTTTCATTACTTCCAGTGTAGCATCAATTGTTGGGTGATCATTTGTGAACTCGAATGTATGTGTGAAACTAGTGACTATCTCTTCCCACTTGAGAGTTCCTCGTCACAGTTCAACATATGTATACCAATTCCTTGGTATCATGTCTAGTGTATGTATAAAGTGATGAACTCATTCTTGTTACGACTATTCCTGCCATGTTATGCGACAATACTCAATATGTTTGATAGGATTTGTAAATCATGTAAGCTTATGACCAGTATAACTGACCTCTTCTCTAAATATGATCTACAACAATCTTCTACATTGCGGTCATTTAGAGATATATTGTTTATGTGTACACCACCATCTAGCGGGCGTAGCTTTCAGCACAAAGTCCAAGCCAAATAATGGTTGTGATTTTGTAACTTTTGCTTCAAATTCTGCTAGAAAATATGGAAGGTTAGGAAAACCTTCATATGTGGGTAGCTCGCTTTCCTCAGCTCCTACCTGTCGCACAAATCTTGTAATTCTTATGCATCTTCTCATGGAAAATCCGTGCATTCGATTCTTCCAATTTTCTAATGCATCACATGAATCATATGTACAGGAGCTAACACTCCTCCAACTCAACTTTCCATCAGCTTTTGGATTTATATAGTCATCTCGCGAGGACATAATATTATATATATTTTTCAGGTAACCACCTTGTCCTTCATTGCTAACCGGTTCGACATATCTCTTTCCTTTCAGCAGATTAATTAGCACAACCACCCTTATCTCTGGGTCTTCAAATGATATGATTCTTCTCTATAAATTTATTATGGTTTGGTTGTTTATTGCTGGTCAATCCCCAAATGTGCAGGATATGGGTTTGTATCATTGAAAATGTCGATCACTTCAAAGTCTGCATATGTTATCAGATGTTCTAACTCGACAAGTACTTGGGTCAGTCGACTAATTTGTTAACCTTAGTTGAATGGGATACCAATCTAGTCGTGGCATGTTCATGCTTTCCCATGTCTGCCTAGTCAATATATTAACATCAGATCTCATATCTAAAATGATATAATCCATGTCATAGTCTCCTATATGCGCAGTCATTTGATTCGCGACCAATTTTTAATCTTTTCTCGACATGGTTAACTATTTGTTTGGGTCGCAACTCTTCTAGAGTTTCTTTTATGAGTGTTGTCAATTCTGTGACAACATTTTTATCATGGACTAATGCTAAGAAAATTTTGAAAAATTCTTTGAGCTTACTAACCTTTCTCGTTGGTTGCTTCGTGAGTATTTGATCAAACCTTTCAGGCATCTCTCTTACTTGTCCGGGTGTTGAAGCTTGATTTGTGTCAACAAATTCCAGTCGGACGTCGAAGAATAGCTTCTTTTCTTTCTAGACGTCGAACAATACTTTCTTTTGTATCGCCAGTCGCACCTACAGTTGTCCAAGTTGTGTGTCCTGGTTTTCTCTAGTCGCAACACCTCCCCTTGTGATGACACCAATGTTTTCTTCCCTTAGCTCGATAGAAATCATTTGGATGTTCTGATTGGTGTTTCGATTGGGATTCTCCATAGGGTTGGGATTTCCCACAGTTCGATCCTGCCACTTCGCAAATAATTGTGGACACTGTTCGATAGTATGATCAAATGCTTTAAAATATGAACAGGTCTTCGCAGGACTTGCACAATCTCAAGCAAAGTGTCTTGGTTGTCCAAAGTTATAACATACAAATTAGCCTCTTTCTCAACCAAATCCTCCTCCTCCTTGTTGTTGTTGTCCTTGGCCTCAAAAATTTCCACCCCCATAGGTTGAGGATAGTGTTGTTGCGGCGGATACTGATTTTGTTGATATTGTGGCTAAGGATATTGCGGTAGTTGAAATTGTATTGGTGGATATTAATTAGGATGAAACTGAGATTGTGCTCATTCATCTTACATCTGCTCATCATTCTTCGTCAAGTTGGTATCCACCGTCTTCTCTTGCAACAGCTGGAATGCTCTGCAGTATTTCTCATTGTGTCCTACATATTTACAAAATTTACAATACAAACTAGATGGTGTACTTACAATCTTCTACAAATACAAGCATTCTTCTGACCGATGGCCTTTATTTTGACATATTCTACACCAAGTCATCCCTTGGGTGTTTATCGGGTTCAACGCTCCTGCTGTGACATAGTTCATGAGTGTCGGACAACTATCTTTATGGTGCCCTTATGTTCTACATCTTGTACACCATAGCTCTTCTTGAACATCTTTGCCTTTTGTAATTTCCTGGAGCTGCACTGTAAGGTTAAACAACTGTGACTAAATCTGCATCATTCCTGCACCAGTTTCTCCAATAAGCGAGGATTCTAGCTTCATTTCTATTTCCAAAGCTTCTGTCTACAACACAATCTTTTGTTGCACCATTGGAATCTGGATGTACAGTAGCAATGCGGCAATGAACCATTCCTCATGTTGTAAGTCCAACATCTGGAAGCTTACCTTAGCCATTAATGTCTTAAATCTCTCTTCAAAGTCCCAGATAGACTCTATAGGTAACTGCTTGATTTCTTTAATCTTTGTAATGCATTGCGACTCATATTTCAGCTTTCTAAACTCATCTATCATTTCGACTTGAATATGGTCAAGCATTTTCTACACAACTCCTATTGGCACTATAGAAAACTTCATGTACCGGTCTAGCGTACGACCTCGGAAAGTCGTGACCATATGGGATTTATTTATGTCTTCATCTTGGATCTATCGCATAGTCCATACGGCTTCACAAAGAAATCAATGTTGCTCTGGGTCTTCCACCCCATTTCCATTAAATATCGACAACTTAATGTATGTTCTAGCCATTATGTTGGCTCCTAATACACTAGGGAAAAAGTTGGAGTACTCAGAATCCCTTGTCCATTATTCACAACGTTAGTATTACTTGTATTAACAACTCTTATTGGAGACGAGATTCTAGATCTTACCTCTAGCGATGTGGGCGGTGTTGTAGGTGTACCGTACTCGTCTTCTGGTCTTGGAGTTTCTATTGACTCTTCTTATTCTTATTCTCCTTTAAATATTGGTTGATACTCTTATTCTTTGTCGCAAGAGCCTTCATCTTCATGTGACACAAGATGATAGTCTTCTCCTCTAGTCGTACTATAACTTCCTCTTCCTGTGACAGTCTTTCTTCTCTTTCCCAGCCTAAATTTTCTTCCACTTATTAAGTAACTAGCCTCTAGTTTAGTTCCACTACCTCCAGGGAACATCTCAACTTAGTTTGCACCATTTTTCACATAGTTTTGTTCTGAGATATCCACCCTTATGTGCATAGTTATCAACTATCACATTCATAAGATTCCTTTTTCACATATGAGTATATTTATCCAAGTTTTCAAGGATGATAAATATCTTCTGCGGGGTCCTTGGAAAAAATTTCTCTCTACCTAGCTATATGAGGTTATTGTGTCGAAAACAAACTCAATAATATATCCTTGCAAAATGTTATCCACCCAAAAATAAACAGCCCTTGACATAGGGTTACTTGCACTTTTCAGTCGTTGAATCAAATGAGGATTCCACTCCGTCGGTTCTCCTCCTTGAGAGTTTCTTTATTGGGTTTCCAACTTCGACAACCACTCATGCAACACAATTGGAAATTCAGAAAAGAAAATATTGTGAATATCTGTGTACAGATATTAGCCCAAACACTCTATTGGATTCAACTGAGATCATTTACTCTCTTCTTGTGCAAACTCTAATGCTTTGAAATCCACCTAGTCTTTGATTTCAGCATTCGTCGGATGCCACAACATATCCCTCACCAAAATGATTCACAGTCCAAACAATGGAACCATTTGTTGGCATTCGCTCTCCCTTCGACCCAGGTTTATTCCCTCCTTAGTGCGCAACAAAGCCCAAGATATTGGCCCAATAGAGCAAGGCTCGGTCGACAGCACCTGTGATGCAAATGTAGTCTCACTCGAGATATCTTTCTATGGGTAACTGCTAGAACCAGGTTTATGCATTTGGGTGGGGGATTTCACATTCCTTAATATTCTATGAAGGTGCTTGATAGAAGCTGATGGGTGGGGTCTTTAGACTTATTATACACAGTTAACGGTGCCACAACTCGTCCTTCGGCAACTGTTATAACAACAAACTCAATGCAACATGGGTACATTTAACAATAACAATGTGACAAATACATATAAACTCATTCATAAGCAAATACATAAACATGTATTCACAATAACATATATATGCAACTCAAACACATTCGTCATTCACACATTTGACACAGTATCTAATGTGGAAACCCATCCGGGAAAAACCACAAAGGCGCTCTTCATTTGGCATGAGAAATATATGGAACCTTTGGTCTGCACACTAAGCATCAGACTCTATTATAGATCTTTCTTTATTGTCTATACAGAATTCTTCCTCCTCTCATGCTATCTGATATTCTATAATCTTTCTCTACTTAACTCTACTAATGATCCACACAAATCCTGGATCGACTTGATCTCTTCTACCCTCCTATGCACTCACTTGCAGGTTCTTTGACTCTTCTCTACGACTCAACAGACTAATAGACAATACAATCAAAATAACCAGAGAGGGTGTTGTTGATGATCCGAGGTTGTAGTTGCTGAAAAACTACAAGGCAATCAACACGAGGAGAAATTCCAACCTGAAGGGCTTCAAATAATCCCACGCAGAGATGGTTTTATCCCCAAGTTGTTTGGGATAATTGACTCCTATGGATATAAGGCTTCCACTGGCATAAGGTGATTAGATCTAAGTGGATCTGTCCTTCCTCTGTGGAATATCTAGGAAGATTTGATGTAGCAGTGAACTGAAATGTGTAAGTAAATTGAAACAATAACTTTGGGTAATTCGTAGTAGAACAATTAGATCTATTATTTATGATAAAGAGAATTAATCCAACGTATAGAAATATAAATCAGCTTAGTTCTTTTCCAACTTCAATTAAAATTGAATTGTTTAATCCAAAGGCATTAAGTGCATAATTGTTCTAGCAGAGTAATACTAATTGAAAAATCAGCATTTGCAGAGGTGATTGTTCATTAGTTGCAGTTAACGGTATATGGATTAAATAAATAAATTTATTTAATGCATAAACAACACAATAACTTTGTAATGAGAGATCAATACAGTAATTAGTGTGTTTATTAATAAAGCAACATATAATCAAGGGATCATACAAATGACATAATAAACAAAGATTCACTAAAGAAATTTAATGAATAATCAAAAGATGACAAAACAAACTATGTGAATTTTATTGAAAATGTATGAAATTACAATCCTACAAAAAATTACATAATATCTTTGGTATGTCCTTTGTGGTTCTTTCTCCTATAGTCATCTAAGGTCACTCCCGCGAGCTCTGTTGTGGTCCAACTATGACATGTCCCATCTCTTTAAATAATTATTAATAAATCTTACAAAGAAAGTCCTTCAAATATATGGGGATTACATTATATCAGTTTTAAGATTTGCTAAGGGCAGATTGACACTTGGAAAAAGCATCTAATAGATCCTCTATATCCCTATACTTAGCAAGTTCTAGTTGTAATTGAGCCTTTCAAACCAGGGATTTGGTCTCCCTTTTCTTAACTTTCTCCCATTCTCGAAGAAAAATATTGATTTTCATGTGCGAAGTTAAAGGATACTCAGTCCACTCCTTGTTCTCAGCGAGGTGAAGGCGATCAATCTTCTGAATCCACTCCTTGGCTTCTGAAAAATACCTTTCAATCTGTTCCAGCTTCAGCTTCGTAGGCATAACATCTTCAATCAGATCCATCATTGGTAGGTCCAAAAAAACTTCACAAAATTTTTGAGGCAAACCACCTCTTCTTACATGCCACCTATTCATCCTGAATGGTGGACTCTATTCATCCACGAATGTTTTCCCATGACTCTAGGGGAATCTTGATCCTTCTAAGTTTAATTTTGTCAAGGACTGGCACATCTTCAGGTATGTCTTTGATGTATCTTTGCCAATCCACCAAATTGTCATAGGCTTTTGATGCTTCCTTCCTCCTTTGATTGTGATCATAAAGGAGGTCAGATTAGCGTTTGAAGACATTGTAGGTTTCATGCATCTCATTCAGCCCTTCGAACATACCAACCATCACATGGTGAATGTCATTATGAATCCTGGAAGCCAATTCTCTAAACTCCTCTTCTGTGAACTTTGAAAAAGAGGAAGCAACTGATACAAACTAAAAATCCTTTAATTGTTGTTCAAGGGTTGTAATAGTCTCCACCTGCTTGACATTTATCCCTTGTAATTCCTCAAGCTTTCGCTTGAGGAGACTATTCTGGTTTTGTATTTGTTGGATCTGGTCTTCATAACCACCCTTCAATTCCTGCATCTCAGTCCGATGTCGAGCAATTTCCTGTGATTGCTCTTATTTGATTCTCTGCAGCTCATGTTCCTTGATCTTAATCTCCTTATTAAGTGAATAAACTGAGTCGTAATTGGTCCTTGCAAAGGCTTCCATGGTAGTTGCAGTCTCCAAGGCCTCATGTTTAACATATATGGAAGTTCTCTTCCATACGATCTAATTAGGCATTGAGACCTGCTTGACAATCCCCTCCCTGGATCTTTTGGATCCTTTCTTCACCATAGCCTTTTTTGACTTGCTCCAGAAGTATTCCCTGAGGAACACTACTGCATCATCACCAAAAATTGCCACTTCCTCAGCTGTGGAAATGGATCCTTCAGATACTGTGACTAAAGGGGGAGGTTGGGAAATGTCAGAGGTAGGGATAGGCATACTAATGTGTGGAACGGTAATGGAAGGTGTGGATACATGAGAAGCAGAGGATAAAGGAATGGAAATGGGAACAAAATTGATGGGTTCAGAAGAAGTGGTAGGAATGGAAGAGCTACCAGGTTGTGTAGATGATGAAGGAGATTTTGAAGATATGAGTTGGGTGGAAACAGAAGGTAGTTCAAATGCTGCTGAAAAAATGTGTAATGTTGAAAATGGGATAACAATAGAAATAGATAAGGGCACAACATATGTACCATTACTAGGAGTAAGAATCTGGGATATATGAATCTTAGAAAAATAATGGTCATGAATCAAACCTTCAAAGGGATCCCCAGCTGCCTGGGCTGCTGAAACAACAGATGGAAAGATAATGGGGACTATGATTGGGCATGAGTAACTGGAGGGGAAGGTTTCTTCCTCAAAATCACTTTCAGTTTCATGGACATCAATCTTTGTTACTGGTGGATGAGCCTATGGTAATGGATCGACTTGTGGAGGTGGTTGTTTAGTCCTTTGCTTCTTTAGCTGAGGTTCAAAAACTAAGGCCTGTGCCTCTACTACTGAACTCATAACCTCCAAATTCCTCTTCATCTCTGCAAACCTCATTAAAGGCTCAAAAGTGGATGAGGTTTTTGGCTTTCGAGGATATTCAATTACACCCTTTCCATGGTCATCAGTCTTCTCACTTGCCCCAGAAGTTGAACCAACCTGTAACTTTTGGGCTTCTTTCTCGACCAGTTTTTTATGTGCTTTCTCTTCCATTCTCAGTTCTAGTTTCCTACAGTGAAGCACCTTGGTTTTCAATTCCTGTTGGTATTGAAAAACAAAACTCTTTTCATCCAGTTTGGTGATCCTGGTTATAACTTCTGAGAAATCTATAGCCCCTTGACATATGGAATCATCAGGGTCCTTTTGGTGTGTGTAACCAGTCTTCATATGTTTCTAGGTAAAATGGTTAGCCAGGAATGAATTTGGGTCATGCATTCTATTGGGGGATTCCCCTAGCTTCAAAGTAAGAATTTTTTTTCCCAAAGTTCCTGCATGGGTAGAATTTTGGATCACCAGTGATCCAAGGCTAAGGGAGAACTTTGGCCACCCTTTTCTCTTTGTTGCAGTAATCTTAGGGAAAAATCCATCAACAACAGTCTGAAAGGAAATATCCTCCAAAACCATCCTATCAGGAACAATCCTGCCAAGAAGATGAACTTTGTTGCTACCCCATATCAAGATGTATGCAAAATACTCGCCAACATACCAATCTCCCATGGTGGAGATGAGTTCTGTGGCCCTGTCTAAAAAAGTGGGTGCATCACCTTTAAAGATCTTCTAATAAACTGATCCAATGAAGTGGTTGTAGATATCATACTTGAGAGGGACAAAGTTGTCCTCCCACAGTGCCAAACATTAAATATGGACACAAGGTGAAACTCTCATCCAATTCAATCCCGTAGTTGGGATAGGAAATTATGCACAAAATACGTCCATTACATAAGTTGATAGCTAGAATGTGGGATTTTTGGATGTGAGAGTTTTATGGTACTTCTCTATTGATTCCTTCAAACCAACTGATAGAATTTGAGCCCATTTGAAGGACTCCCTTATGGTAAGGATATGATGGGAGAGAGGCGGCCATTTAGCCTTAAATAATGTGCATTTTGTTAACCCATAGAGTCTACATAACATGGACGCCAATAGGGAAAACAACTCTCTAAACCAGTAGATAGGGTATAATTTTTCTGGATTAGGGAGGACTTCTGCAGGGTTATCCATCCATGACCTTATCCTTTCATCAAAATTGTATTATGTAGCAAAGGCTTCAAGGAATTGCTTATCAAGCAATTGTCGAGGTTGGTTAAGGGAGTAGGATCTAGAAAACATATTTGGACAAAAGGGATCCAATTGAGTGCGACCTTGGTCATTAAAAGAGTGGTCCTAGGGGTTTGCGTGGTTGACCATCCACTTCACAGGGTCTGTATAGGGCATGAAGGCAGGCCTGGCCGCTATAGCGTGGAGTTGTGATTTGCTTATATTCACGACGTTCAATTGGTCATGCAGAATGGCAGAGAAGTCATCATTGTCAAAAATGGAATAAATCCTAAACTGGTCTAAGTAATAAGTTTTTGATACCTACCCATCGGTGTCTAAGAAAATTTCGACATTGGGTTCTTTGTTCTTCTGCTCATTGAGAGCAGTCTTGGACCTTGTGTTTCTCGACATAGTTGCAGGGTATATGGTAAATTCAAGTAAAAATTAAAGGAAAAAAATCAATTTACCAAGATAAAATGACTGCAATTAAACCAATGGAAAGCAAGAGATTTAAAAACTTAACAGCAAATCGCTTTAGAGCAAGAAAATTTGCAGCAAATTCTTTCGCCAGGGTAAAATTTGCAAGTTAAAAAATTATGAACAAACAGTAAAAGATCGAAATATTTAAACCACTGAGTTCAACGGTGAAATCAATTAAAACCGTAGATTTAGAACAGATCGACGATCAATATTGAGGTGGGAAACAAAATTGCAGAGATGAATTTTAACAATTTTTTTCTTTTTTCTTTTATTTCCGCAATCCCTTTGAGTTGTTCATCCATTGGTGTTTCTTTATATGAAGAAGGGTTTGAGGAGGTCTTACTGACTGAAGACTCTTCATATGGAGATGAAGATGAGGCACGTGGTGTAGGTGGTGGTCTACCAGATTGTACGTTGGGGTGGGGACTACCTGGGATATTATCTGTCACTTCAAATAATGGATTATCTTGGGCTTCATGAAGTTATTCTTGTCCAGGTATGTTTTGGTCGTTTGAGGTACTAACAAATGAATTATCAGTGGAAAGGGATTGGGATATGATGTTTCTGAGGTTCCTGGTTACCTCAGTCCTTTGTTCTACCTTAGCAGTGATCTCCTGAGTAAATTTACTCAATTGTTCAAGAGTCAAAGGCCCTCTAGCAGGTGAGACAAAGACAATCCTAGGTATTCTGTTAACTTATTCTAGGACAGGGATAATAGGGATTGTGGTTTGGTTCTCTATTGGTTGTACAACAGATGTATATGCTTGGGATTGGGTTCTTGTAACAACCAGTGATTTAGGTGGAGGAGGTTTGCTAATAATTAGCTTAGGCATTATTAACTATGGACCTCCTTCTAGCGCCATTTGTTGATGGCCCAAGGTTGTAGTTGCTGAAAAACAACAAGGCAATCAACAAGAGGAGAAATTCCAACCTGGAGAGCTTCAAACAATCCCACACGGAGATGGTTTTATCCCCAAGTTGTTTGGGATAACTGACTCCTATGGATATAAGACCTCAACTGGTACAAGGTGATTAGATCCAAGTGGATGTGTTCTTCCTCTGTGGAAGATCTGGGAAGATTTGAGGTAACAATGAACTGAATTGTGTAAATAAACTGAAATGGTAACTTTGGATAATTCGTAGTAGAAAAATTAGATCTATTATTTATGACAGAGAGAATTAATCCAACATATAGAAATATAAATCATATTTGTTCTTTGTCAGCTTCAAATAAAACAGAAACAATTAAAATTGAATTGTTTTATCCAAATGCATTAAGTGCATAATTGTTCTAGCAGAGTAATACTAATTGAAAAATCAACATTTGCAAGGGTGACTCTTCATTGGTTGCAGTTGACAGTATATGGATTAAATAAAGAAATTTACTTAATGCATAAACAACACAGTAAATTTGTAATGAGAAATCAATACAGTAATTAGTGTGTTAATTAATGAAGCAACATATAATCAAGGGATTAGACAAATAACAAAATAACCCAGATTCACTAAATAAATTTAATGAATAATCAAAAGATGACAAAATAAATTGTGTGAATTTTATTAAAAATGTAAGAAATTACAATCCTGCAAAAATTACAAAGTATCTCTGGTTTGTCCTTTGTGGTTCTTTCTCCTATAGTCCTCTAAGGTCACTCACACAAGCTTTGTCGTGGTCAAACTATGAGATATCCCATCTCTTCAGATAATTATTACAAAATCTTATAAAGAAAGTCCTCCAAAGATATGGGGATTACATGATATCAGTTTTGAGATTTGCCAAGGCCATATTGCCACTTGAGAAAATGCATCTAGTAGATCTGTTATAACCCTATACTCAACAAATTATAGTTGTAACTGAGCCTTGCAAACTAGGGATTTGATCTCCCTTTTCTTAACTTTCTCCCATTCTCAAAGAAAAAGATTGATTTTCATCTACGAAGTTAAAGGAGACTCAATCCACTCCTTCATTTTAGTGAGGTAAAGGAGATCAATCTTCTGAATCCACTCCTTGGTTTTCAAAAAAAAACTTTCAATCTGTTCCACATTCAACTTCATAGGCATAGCATCTTCGATCGAATCCATTAGTGGTAGTTCCATAAAACTTAGCAAATTTTATGAGGTGAACCACCTCTTCTTACATGCTACCTTTCCATCCTGAATGGTGGACTCTATTGATTCACGGACATTTTCTCATGACTCTAGTGAAATATTGATCATTCTTAGTTTAATTTTGTCAAGGACTAGCACATCTTTAGGTCTTTCTTTGATGTATCTCTGCCAGTCCACCATATTGTTACAGGCTTTTGTTGCTTCCTTCCTCCTTTCATTGTGATCATAAAGGAGTTCATATTGGAATTCGAAGGCATTATAGGTTTCCTGCATCTCATTCCATCCTTTGAACATACCAACCATCACCTGGTGAAGGTCATTTTGAATCCTGGAAGCCAATTCTTTGAACTCCTCTTTTGTGAACTTTCAAAAAGAGGAAGCAACTGATACAAACTGGAAAATCCTTTAATTGGTGTTCAAGGGTTGTAATAGTCTCCACCTGCTTGACATTTATCCCTTGTGATTTCTCAAGCTTTCGCTTGAGAAGTTGTTATGGTTTTGTAGTTGCTTGACCTGGCCTTCATAACCATCCTTCAATTCCTACATCTTAGTTTGATATCAAGCAATTTCCTGTGATTATTCTTGTTTGATTATCTACAGCTCTTGTTCCTTGATCTAAATCTCCTTATTAATTGAGAAAACTGAGTCATAATTGACCCCTGCAAAGGCTCCCATGGAAGTTGCAGTCTCCAAGGCCTCATGTTTAGCATATGTGGAAGCTCTCTTCCATATGATTTGATTAGGCAATGAGCCATGCTTGACAGTCACCTCCTTGGATATTTTGGATCCTTTCTTCACCGCAGCCTTTTCTGCCTTGCTCCAAAAGTATTCCCCAAGGTACACTACTGCATCATTGCCAAAATCTGCCACTTCCTCAGCTGTGCAAATGGCTCCATCAAAGACTGTGACTAAAGGGGGAGGTTGGGAAATGTCAGAGGTAGGGATTGGCATACTAATTTATGGAATGGTAATGGAAGGTGTGAGACATGAGAAGCAGAGGGTAGAGGAATGGAAATGGGAACATAAGTGATGGGTTTAGAAGAAGTGGTAGGAATAGAAGAGCTACTGGGTTGCGTAGATGATGAAGGGGATTGTGAATATATGAGTTGGGTGGAAATAGAAGGCAGTTCAAATGTTGCTAAAAAAATGGGTAATGTTGAAAATAGAATAACAATAGAAATAGGTAAGGACACAACAGATGTACCATTACTAGGAGTAATAATATGGGAGATATGAATCTCAGAAAAAAAGAATGTTCATGAATCAAACCTTGAAATGGATCCCCAACTTCCTGGGCTGCTGAAACAACAGATGGAAAGATAGTGGGGACTATGACTGGGAATGAGTAACTAGAAGGGAAGGTTTCTTCCTCCAAATCACTTTCAATTTCATGCACATCAATATTTACTGCTAGTGGATGAGCCTGTGGTAATGGATCGACTTGTGGAGGCACCTGCTTAGCCCTTTGCTTCTTTAGCTGAGGTTCAGAAACTGTGACTTGTGCCTCTACTAATGAACTCATCACCTCCAAATTCCTCTTTATCTCTGTAGACCTTATTAAAGGATCAAAAGTGGATGAGGTTTATAGTTGTAGAGGGTATTCAATTACAACCTTTCCATGATCATCAGTCTTCTCACTTGCCCCTGAAGAAGAACCAACTTGTAACTTCTGGGCTTCTTTATCGACAAGTTGTTTCTATGCTTTCTCTTCCACTGTTAGTTCTATTTTCCTTTAGTGAAGCACCTTGGTTTTCAATTCCTTCTGGTTTTGGAAAACAAAACTCTTTTCATCAAGTGTGGTGATCCTCGTTACAACTTCTGAAAAATATATAGCCCCTTGATATATGAAATCATTTGGGTCCTTTTGGTGTGTGTAACCAGTCTTCATATGTTCCTAGGTAAAATGGTTAGCCATGAAGGACTTCGGGTCATGCATTCTCTTGGGGGCTTCCCCTAGCTTCAAAGTAAGAATCTTCTTTCCCAAAGTGCCTACATGGGTAGAATTTTGGATCACCAATGATCCAAGGTTGAGGGGGAACTTTGGCCACTCTTTTCTCTTTATTACTGTAAGCTTAGGGAAAAATCCATCACCAACAATCTGAAATGAAATCTCCTCCAAAATCATCCTGTCTGGAATAATCTTGGGCAGCAGATGAACTTTGTTGCTACCACATATCCGAATGTATGCAAAATACTCGCCAACATATCAATATCCCATGGTGGAGATCAATGCTCTGGCCTTGCCTGAAAAAGTGGGTGCATCACCTTTAAATATCTTCAGATAAACTAATCCAACGAAGTGGTCATAGATATCATACATGAGAGGGAGGGACAAAGTTGTCCTCCCACAATGTCGAACAGTAAATATGGACAGGGGGTGAAACTCTCGTCCAATTCCATCCCATGGCTGGGATAGGAAATGATGCACAAAATACGTTCATTACATAAGCTAATAAATAAAATGTGGGCTTTATGGACACCAAAATTTTCTAGTACTTCTCTATTTATTCCTTCAAAATGACTAATAGAATTTGAACCCAGCTGAAGGACTCCCCTCGGGTAAGGATATGATGGGCGAGAGGCTCCCATTCCGCCTTAAACACTGTGCAATTTGGTAACACGTAAAGTCTGCATAGCATGGTCGCCAATAGGGAAAATGACTCTCGAAACTAGGAGATAGGGTATAATTTGTCTAGCTTAGGGAGGAATTATGAAGGGTTATCCATCCATGACCTTATCGTTTCGTCAAAATTGTATTATGTAGCAAAGGCTTCAAGGAATTGCTTATTAAGCAATTGCTAAGGCGGGTTAAGCGTGTAAGCTCTAGAAAATATCTCTGGATGAAAGGAAACCAACTGGGTGTGAGCCTGGTTGTCAAAAGAGTGGTCCTGGTGGTTGCGTGGTCGACCATCCACTTCACAAGGTATGTATAGGGCACGAAGGCAGGCATGGATGCTATAGCGTGGAGTTGTGATTTTCTTATATTCACGAAGGTCGACTGGTCATGTGCAATGGTGGAGAAGTCATCATTGTAAAGAATGGCATAAATCCTAGACTAGTATAGGTAATATGTTTCTGATACTCGCTCACTGGTGTCTATAAAAATTCCGGCATTGCGGTCTTTGTTCTTTTGCTTATTGAGAGCGGTCTTGGACCTTGCATTTACCGACATAGTTGCGGGGTATATGGTAAATTTTGGTAAAAATTAAAGGAAAACAATTGATATACCGGGATAAAATGATTGCAATTAAACCAATGGAAAGCAAGAGATTCGAAAAGTTACTAGCAAATCTTTTAAGGGCAAGAAAATTCGTGAGCTGGTAACAATTTGCAGCAAATTCTTTCGCTTGGGTAAAATTTGCAAGTTAAAAAATGATGTACAAACAATGAAAAATCGAAATATTTAAACCATCGAGTTCAACAGCGAAGTCAATTTAAATCGTAGATTTAGAACAAATCAAGAATCAATATTGAGGCGAGAAATGAAATTGCGGAGATGACTTTTAACAAATTTTTCATTTTTTTATTTTCACAATCCGCATTACGGTGTAGAATTACGGGGTGGCGTTTTGCGACCATAAATTAGTTTTATTGCTTCTACAACCCGCATTGCGGGTTGCGAAACTGCGGGGTGCAATTTGGCAATTTTATTGTGTTTTGAGTTTTCAATTTCCACAATCTGCATTGTGGGTTATAGAAATGCAAAACTGAAAGATTGAAATTTTATTGCGAAAATATTTTTCGACATCTGCAATCCGCTTTGCAGGTTGCAGAAAGGTAAAAAATGAAAAACAAAGGAGATTACAACATCCTAAATCCACACTGCGGGTTGCGAGCAAACAAATTCCAAAACCTTCAAAAAAGGACTTTCATTATCCACTTTTGCAGATTGTGAAAACAAGAATTTAAAAGAAAATATAGGATTTTCCGCAATCCATAAACCAAAAAAACAAGGTTTTAAATTGGAATTTAATTAAGATCAAACATGATAAGATAAAATGGATGTGAGCACCAAGGAAAAAAAATACCCCATGAACAAGACAATAACAACAAAGATTACCTTAATGATGATGAATGGGGATCCCATTTCATCAAATGAAATGGGATATATTATGCCAATAACATGTGTACAACCAGATACCATAGAGGCCAACTAACCAGAAGTTAACCCACATATAGATTGGGTTCCTTCTTTTATAGATTCTTACATGTCGCTCTTAGCCGACTTCATACAGTTACCCAACAAGATGTATTTCCTATTCTATCGACACATGTCAGTAGGCACTAACGACCTAACTTAAAACGATGCTTTCATACGTATGGCTTTCGTCGAATCTAACCAACCTCGTACCGATGATCTTTTTGAATTGTCGCTTTCTAGTCGTTGCGCCACTGCACATATTCTGACATGGTTAACTTCGCCGCATTCTTCCTTGTCGCATCATTTCCTTCTATCGTTGTTCCTCTTCCATTGCAGACTCTCTTCTTCTCTTGTCACAACTTCCTCTTTAGTTGTGTCTTTCCTTAGCTCTTTCTTCTTTGATTGCTTTTGTTATCCCTCTATCGCATCCTTCTTCCTTACTACTTCTTCTACTCTATATTTCCTTTCCTAGCTACTTATGTCTTGTCCTTCCTTCCTTCCGCAATTGCTTTTGTCACTGCTCCTTTTCCTTCTTTTTTTCTTCCTTCTCTACTTTTGTCGCAACTCCTTTTACTTCTTGTGACCTGACTCTTTTCCATCCTTGGGAAGATTTCTAACTAAATTCTTCCTATCTTTCCATAGGCCCAACAACCTCTCCACCTTCCAATATGATGGCATATAGGAGAATAAATGATATCGCTTTTGCAGCCAAACTTGCAATTTTTGAACCTCTGTGACAATGTGGAAGAGTTGAACTCAGGATGTCATGCCCTAGGGGCTTGCTTGAGGCCATACAATGGATTCCTCAGCTTCCATGTCAAGAGATAATCATCAGTGTACCCCTTAGGCTTTTCCATGTAGATTTATTCTTCTAGTTTACCATGTAGAAAGTTACTTTTATCTATTATTTCTAGAGGAAGAGATATATGATCCAATGTCTCATTGTTATTATGCGACTCATATTCCTTATCCATGGCTGCCTATCTTGGTGAATCATGGCAAGCTAGTTTGCGTAACTGTTGATTATACCTCGCCATCATGTAGCATATTTGTAGGAGTTTATAGCACCTCCCTCGGAGAAGTGGATTTGCATGACATAGCGCAAGGCTCTCATCTTGAAATTGAGATCTAGTTCTTCTTTGTCAGATGAATCTCCAGCCATGTTCCTAGTAGCCTCAATAAATTTTTAAGCCCATTTAGGCCTAAGATTGGGAGTATTGACAGGATCTGGATCTAGATCTGATTGAACTTCATTTTCAATTCCAAAAACTAATTGAATTTGGTCCTCAACTTTGAATTAGGAATCATCATCATATGAAAATGGTTTAAGTATAATGAATTTACCTTCCCTTTTAACTGGTTATTGAGATTGCACTAGATCTAAGTATGGCAAAAAATGTGAGAACTCATATGCCTTGGAGGCATGGTTTGCAACACCTTTCCCTATCAACTTCCTAGTAGATATATTTGAGATCTCCACTAAGTCAAAATCAAATACAACTCGCTTCGGTGAGCCTGTACGAGTCATTTGATATACAAACAACAATTTTTCTACTAAATAGGGCACATATAAGACATTTTTGAACATTCCATGCTCTAATTCTATTGTACCCTTCCCTTTAGCTTGGATTTGAGTGTCATCTCCCGTGTGAATACTTGGACCATTAGATAAGTTTAATGAAGAGAATTATTATTTTGAGGCAACCATGTGGTTGGAGGTTCCTGAATCAATGAGGAAGGAATTATATTTTGAAAATATAGCCTTCAGTGCATGGCTTCTCTCATGATCTTTAGTCATGTCTCCAGAATCAGCCTCCCTTGCAGCTTTAGGTAGGGAAATATTATGATGTTCAAGGAGTCTTGACATTTGATCTATGGTTTTCTTCATACAACCTTTCTCTGTAAGGTTTCCTTTCTTATAGTAGGAGCACTTACCCTTGTAAAAAATTTGATGTTTGTCCTTCTTAGAGCCCGAGGCTCCATATAATGGATCAAACTCCTCCTTTGGTTCAAATTCAGTGTTTCTTTTGTCCTTGCCTTTTCACTTCCCATTTTCTTGCGCATTATTTATCTCCCCAGCCAAGAGAGCTTGATTTTTGAAGGCTTTGAGCGCTCCCATCTATATATGCTTATCTTGTTCTTGAATAAGAGATTTTGTGAAGGAGTCAAATGATGGCAATCACCAATTTAGATTTGTTAGTCTCCCAGAGTGAAAGATCGATACGAACACTGAGAATTATGGGCCAAATTTGCTAAGAATAGAGAGCATCAATTGCTCATCCTTATTGTCAATCTCACATTGCTTGCATTGCATGACCAAGGATTTGAAATTGTAGAAGAATTGTTGGATAGTTTCGAGATTGTTGGGTTGAAGAGCAATCAACTCATTCTCTAGAATATGGCCTCTCAGCTCATCCTGGTTGTGAAACAATGATTCGAGCTTCTTCCATACTTCCTTTGGAGTTTTTAATCCATAATGATGGAAGAGTAGCTCCCTGGAGGTATGACTGCACATGAAACTAAATGCTTCATCCAATTTGTTCATATACTTTGACTTCTCAAGAGGCTATTGGGGTTCGACGTCCTTGCCCATGGTGGCCATGTACAAGCCTTTATTGCACAACATAGTCTGCATATCAACCCTCCAATCAAGATAATTGAAGGGTGTGAGGATCCTGGATGTCAAGGTTGTTGAATTCTCCATCTTGTAGCTTCAAGGGCAACACAATTCTTCTAGATTCTTCAATTTACCTACAAAAACACTTAAATTCAAAGGCAAACCAATTCAATCACTCTCTACTTCAACATGTGCACATTATCAGGGTACTTCACACATTGTTAGACTTATTTGGATAAATCTAGAGGGAGCAAGGCATAGATAGCAAGAATTATGTGGAACCGAGTTGCTTCTGGTGCATCAATGGAAGTTTTTGACGATTGAAGTAGGCATGATTACCTGCTCTGATACCATGTTTAATTTAGCAAAGATTTAATATATTCAGGCTGGATTGAAGCTCATTGTGAAAGACGATTGAAGAAGGAAGACATAAAGAGGCAAAAAATTGAACAGTAAAGAGGCAAAAAATTGTCATCATAACATTACTCTCATAATCATTGATCTATATGTAATACAATGATGATACAATAAAGATGATTTTAAGTCCACTAGGTGTGATTCGAATTCCATGACTTGGACTGACTCCATACCTCACTAACTGTGGGAAAATCACCAATGGAGACTCACTAGTGTAACTCCGGACAACTGAATCAGTTCACAATCAGTTAACTGACCAGGGTAAGTGGGAAAAGGCACCTAAACTCCTGTAATCATGAAAAGTGGTGCTAGGCTAACTGGAGATTGACTAACTGATGCCCATCAAAGAATAACTCAACACAGATTAGGGTGAACTGATGGTGGGACTTCCATGACTCAGTGTGGGTTCCTAAACTATAGGGATTGATGTATTTATATTGTACTCTCATTATTTAATAATAGACAATATGGATTTTATTCAATTCAGTTTCTTCTAATATGTATTTTGCTCAATATTTCTTCATTAGTTTTGCTACAAATCTCTGTTGTTCATCTTAGTAGGATTACATTGTGCTTTAGATCCTTAGTTGTGGAATTTCTTGCTGCCATAAAGGCTATAGAAATCACACATGGTATCAGAGCCTAGGGAGCTCGTTAAATTCAATTAATCCTCAATACAGATTTTCAAAATGTTTATTTTGAAGGTACAACAACTTCAAAATAGATTTGAAATCAGTTCCTCCTCTATCACCATTCAATTATGTTGAGTGGAAATTAAAGATGGTTCCATATCTTAAGAGCCGTGAACTATTTGATTTGTCTACTGGAGTCGTGGCAATGCTAGAATATGATGAAGAGAAAAATGATTGGCTAAATGACTGTGATAGTGCACATGGAAAAATGTGTCTAGCAATGTCTCGTAAGATGTTGTATCTCATTGATTCTACTGAGTATCCATTCGATCTCTAGAGTAATCTATATAGAGATTTTGGTGTGCAAAAAGAAGTACATGGTACCTGGAGCGAATCCAACACCTCCTCAAGTGTTCTTCCTTCAAATGTCTTGGCATCAACACTCTCTGATGAAGTTTTTCAAGTGGAGGAAATGACAAAATCTTCAACTCATTTAGTTCGAATTGGTGAAAGTCTTCTTATAGTGGCTCCTTCTCCTGTTGCTCTAGAAGTTTATGAGAACTCTGATGTCTCATCTTCCAATACAACTACTCCATCAGACAACATTCAAACCACCATTGTTGAAGAAGAATGCTTTTTCCAACTATTCTCGAGTGATTCTTCTATTTGTTAGGATTATTAATGCTCCCTTGTCCAATTTGGTCATATGTCTAAATCAAGAGTCATGTCTAAATCGGGAATCCATCCAGTCTATTTTTAGTCACTAGCACCATTGGGTTCACTTGGCCTAATTGGGTCACATGTTTCAGTTACTAAAGTGTGGGGAACACTAATTGAGGCCTATTGCAACTTATTGCACTTGCATGCATCCGTTTAGGAGCCTCCTACATCAATCCCTACAATTTAGGAGCTACTAGGAGTGCCAATACCAACCTGCATCAGTTGAGTTCAGTTAGTGACTAGTCAAGCTGAGTTAGGAGTCAGTTACATTCAGTTCTAGTCCTCTACATTCAGTTAGCACTAGGTTTGCATGGATGCATGCAGGAGAGGCACATTTCTCACCTACCACAGTCAGTTAGCCTCAGTTAACACTGAATTAGACACTTGAGTTGTGTTTTAGAA
Organism: Pseudotsuga menziesii; assembly: GCA_001517045.1. NCBI lineage: Eukaryota > Viridiplantae > Streptophyta > Pinopsida > Pinales > Pinaceae > Pseudotsuga > Pseudotsuga menziesii. Next base: position 1,049,105 of record LPNX010593239.1, on the reverse strand, counting down.
CTCTAATGAACTCCGATAATGGTTTAGACAAGGTCAGTTAACTGTCGATTCCTCCGATAATGATTTAAACAAGGTCTTAGTTACCTACAGTCAAGTAGATTCTAATCAATTCAAATTTCCTTATGTGGATTCGAATTGCATGTGGCTATTTAGCCATTGTATTACATTGTAATTATTCATCTAATTACTTTTTGATTAATGAAAGCATTCATAGTTGCAAGCCATTTTTGCACTGTTTCATTCTTCAATTGCTGAGTAAATTGTGTGATCTATCTTGTGAGTTGTGTGTTTGTCCATGGATCTATGTGCTCAATTTAATATGGTATCAGAGCCTTGGCGGACAGGGCACTTCTCCTCCTCATATCTCCAACTAGATCATTTTTTTTGAGCAATTTTCTCCATTCCTACTCTACACCAGAAGCATAAGGTTTACCACTTAAAACCCAAGTCAAGGAATTGTTGATCAAGCTTGCTTGATCAATTATGCTGGGTGTGATGAAAACCTAAAATGTGCAGGTAGTCGACCTTATTTTGTATGTTTGATTGTGTGATTTACAGGTTATCAACTCTTCTCACTACATTCGCTACAAGCAGCTCTTTATCCTCACTGCATTCACTACAACAACTTAGTCCTCTTTACTGCATTCAAAATGGCCCATCCAGTAGAGCTGCTCACTTCCTTCAACTACCACCAGTGGAAGGAGGACATGGAGGGACTGTTTCGCACCAAGAAGCTCTTCAGACTCACAGAAGAGACAGAGGCAAAGCCAATTCTTAATCATGACAAAGAAAAATACTTTAACAGCCTTGATGAAGCTTCTGGATACTTGTCCCTCTCAATCTCTCGAGATCTTTGCTTCCACATCAAAGGATTGAAGACTCCCAAGCAGACTTGGGACAAGCTTGCTTCCTTATTTGATAAGCAGGATGAAATGAGGGTCCATCAACTAGAAAATGAGCTGATCTCTCTTAATCCATCCAACTTCGAAACAATGAATGATTTTTTCACAAAATTCAAGAACCTGATATACCAGTTGAAGCAATGCAAGGTGGAGAAGGAGTATGATAAGCTCATCCTTGCCACTCTCTCAAAACTCAGTGGAGACTACTCAGTCTTTGTAACAACCTTTCAAACAACGAAGCTCACCACTCCAAATTTGAAGATTCACACTCTTGATGCTTTCATCCAATCTCTCACTTATGAGAATTACAAGTTGATCCAAATGGGGATCATTCGATCTCCCAAAGATCAAGCACTGGTTGCAAGAGGAGGTAAGGTAGTGAATGACAAAGGGAAGCAAAGAGACGAGTCTCCTGTGAAGAAAGAGTAGTCAAATGAGCCTTCAGGTTCGAAGAGAAGCATGAAGAATGGCAAAGAGAAGACTCTTTGTTCCTACTGTGGAAGGGGCTTTCATTTAGATAGCTCCTGCATGAGAAGACAAATTGATGAAATGACTCTTCTTCTGAATAAACATAACATTTCTGCACTTGCTAATGCAAGGAAGGCTGACCAGACAGAAGACATAAAAGACACTGAAGATTGCTTCGAAAGAGGTCATGCACTGAAGGCCAGCTGTTCAACAGCACATGTCTTCCTCATTGATTATGGAGCTTCCAATCATATGGTTGCATCCAGAGAATCATTCTCTTATTTACAGTATTTTGATGGTCCTAGTATTTAGCTGGGCAATAATAGTAAAGTTTAAACCAAAGGGAAGGGCTATATCAAGCTTGAACATGGAAGGTTCAAAGATGTGCTCTATGTTCCCTCCCTAGCTTCAAACCTGTTATCTGTATACCAAATGACTCATACTGGCTCTCCAAAGCGAGTAATATTTGGTCCTGACTTAATGGAGATCACAGATATATCTACTAGGAACATCATAGCAAAGGGTGTTGCAAATCATGCCTCCAATGCATATGAGTTCTCACACTTCATGCCTTTTTTCAGAACCAATGCACTCTCAAAGGGAAGGTAAAAACATTCCATCTCCTTCTCTTGCAGTTTCCACTAGTATTGTAGAACCAATTGTATCAGTTCATGAGATTAAGATTCATTCAGGTTTAGATTCAGATTTAGTCCCTACTTCCAAGTAGGAAGCTAGGAAGATGACTGGAAATCCATCTAACATTTAGAAGACAGAGAAGCTTGCGTTATGCCATGCAATCTTACCTCCTACAGAGAGACGCAAGAAATTGCCTGTAAGATGTCACATGACAAGGTTTAATCAGTCACGCTGCCTTCAGGAGAATAGAGTGGATCATACACCTCTTCAGCCAGAAAGAGGCAAAGGTTACATTCCTTCTTCCTTTCATCAACATTTTGGGACAAGAAGGAGAAATATACATGCCAGGCCCCAAAATACCTGTGCACATAACACCATTCATGCTGCTTCGCTACATCACAAAGATGAAGGTTGCAGTAACATATTTCCAAGTTTTTCAAACCTGAATCCAGATTCTATCTGCTTAGATAGAGGGGGGGATTTTTTCCCATGCGGTTTTTTCCCCAACTCCTTGTATTGAGCAGTTACTTTACTTTACTTGATGTAATGGGTGACCTATGGTCTTAGTTACCAGGGCCCACAAATTGTCCAAGTTAGCATTTGGGGTGGTGTTAGGATTATTAATCCTCCCTTATCCAGTTTGGTCATATGTCTAAATCAGGAGTCATGTCTAAATAGGGAGTCCATCCAGTCTAATTTTAGTCACTAGCACCATTGGGTCCACTTGGACTAATTGGGGCACATGTTTCAGTTACTAAAGTGTGGGGAACACTAATTGATTCCTACTGCCATTGATTGCACTTACATGCATCAGTTTAGGAGCCTCCTAGATCAATCCCTACAATTTAGGAGCCACTGGGAGTGCCGATACCAACCTTCATAAGTTGAGTTCAGTTAGTGACTAGTTAAGTTGAGTTAGGAGTCATTTGCATTTAGTTCTAGTCCTCTACATCCAGTTAGTGCTAGGTTTGCATGGCTGCATGCAGAAGAGGCGCATTTCTCACCTACCACAGTCAGTTAGCCTTAGTTAACACTGAATTATACACTTGAGTTGTGTTTTAGAACTCCGATGAACTCCGATAATGGTTTAGACAAGGTTAGTTAACTATTGAGTCCTCTAATAATGATTTAGACAAGGTCTTAGTTACCTACAGTCAAGTAGAGTCTAATCAATTCAAATTTCCTCATGCTTGAGACCTTGCCGGAGCCCATAAGCCTCGGCCATATTATTGGAGCTATATTCGATATTCCAGTAGTATTCAATCTCAACTTTCCCGCCGGGATTAATGACAACTCCTCCTCCTCCCGCTATTTCCGGATTCCCTTTTGAGGCTCCATCAAAAAACAATTTAAAAATCTTCCGTTCTCTTAGCCAGTTCTCAAACTGAGAATTGTCCAGCCTAACATCCAATTCCTCCATTTTTTAGGAGCAAAACAATTTACAGCATGTATATTAACTCTATGCATCCAATTTTTTTCTTTGTCTGTCAAGTCATCTTTATTATTTAGTATCTTTGAGATACTTACCACCTCACCGAGTAAAGCATCTATTTTGGCAGCAGTCTTCCACACTGGCTGGTTCTTATTCTGAAAGACTCTATGGTTTCTTTCTATCCAAATGCACCAGCAAATAAGTTTAGGGAGTTTCAACCAACAAGTTCTCAGTCCTTTTTTCTGAGCCAACTCTCCCTGATACATTTTTTCCCAATTGAGAAAACAGTCCTAAATTTTTTCAGGCCAATGAATCCCGTCATCTCCACATTTCATCACTTCCTTCCAGACTAAGATGGCATACGCGCACTTTAGAAAAAGATGATTGATATTTTCTGAAGCTTCAGTGCAGAGAGGGTAGCGGAATGGACCAGCGAACCCCCTTTTCTCCAAGTTCTCACCAGTTAGCACTCTTTGATGCATCAACGTCCAGCTGAACATCTCTATTTTCGGCAATGTTCTGCAATTCCACAAATTGTTCCAAATTTTAGGATTGACAGGCACATTGTAATTTGCTGCAAAGTTTTGATATCTCTCAGACGTCAAGTAGTTGCCAGTTCTCCTTCCCCAGCCGCGCCTGTCCTTCGTGGATTTAGTCACCAAAGCAATCCCAACCAAATGGTTAATCAACAGGGTTTTTTCAGATTCTAACTCAACTAGACAGTCCGACAGTGCCCATCTGGCCCATCGATTTGGAGGTTCCAAGTCCCAATCGGTGATACTCTAGATGGTTTTATAACCCAACGCTTCCATCCATTGCTGCAATCGTGGGAGGCATGGGGGAGGCTTCCCAAGAATCGCATACTGCCAGAAATTGATGAATTTCCCATTGCCCGGTATCCAGTATAGCTTATCAATGAACTGAGGCAGTGTTTTTTTTTACAGAGATTGAATATAGGAGATCCATTTTTTCTCACACGCTCCCCCTCCAGACATCTGAGCCTCGTTCCCGGGAAGTATTTACTTTTAAGAACACCACTACACCAGGAAGGTTTTGGGTTAAGCAAGTTCCATAGCAACTTGGTTCCTATGGCCAAGTTTTGAATTCTTAGATCTCTGATTTGTAGACCTCCCTCTGGCATAGGCAGCTTGATAGTTTTCCAATTGACCAATGCAAAATTTTTGCCCCCTCCATTGTTCCCACCGTGCCAGAGAAATGATCTCACCAGGCCTTCAATCTGGTTTATTATTTTGACCAGAGCAAGAAGAAGGGAGCATTGGTAAAGCAGGTAGCTGTTCATAATAGCTTTAATTAACACTACCTTCTCAACCAGATTTAACTAGGCTGTCCCCCATCCCGTGATTTTCTTTTTGATTTTTTCCACAATAGGATTCCAGGCTGAACTCTTAGGTTTGAGTTTGAAAATAGGGACCCCTAGATACTTGAAGGAATCCCAGCTAACAACTCCACCCATATTAAGAATCCGGGAGATATCTGACATTTCCCTAGGATTTATATTCCATCCAAAGATATGACTCTTCCTTAAGTTGATTTTGCTTCCTGAGGCATGGCAATAACGGTTCATTTCGTTCTTGAATCGACGGGCTATAATCTGACTAGCTCCTCCAATCAAGATAGTATCATCCGCAAATTGTGCGTGGTTGATATCTTTAGTCCCTCTAGCCATCCTTATGCCTGGGAGATCCTGATCTTGCCTGGCATATTCCAGTTGAAAACTTAGAACCGAAGCTTGGATGGCATAAAGCAGAGGAGAGAGCGGGCATCCTTGCCTCAGGCCTCTCGAAGCTTGAAAGAAGGGGGCAACTCTTCCATTGATAAGTGGGGCTATCCATGGCTCGCTGATACAGGCCTTGACCCAAGAGACAAATTCAGGAGTGAATCCAAACCTCAGCATTACTTGAAAGAGAAATGGATGGCTGACTCTGTCGAAAGTGTTTGCTAGATCAAGTTTCACCACCATTCCTTTGTCTCCGTTCTTCAGGCTAGAATGGATAGCCTATTGCACTAATATGATATTATCGCAAATCTTCCTTCCTTTAACGAAACCGCCTTGATTCTCTGGAATGATATTAGGCAGAATATGTTTTAATCTGGTGGCCATTAGTAATAATTTTATATCCAATGTTGCACAAGGATATTGGCCGGAACTTATCAAAAGAATTAGCTTCTTTCTCTTTGGGGATGAGAGCTAGAAAGGCAGAATTCGTATTGCCTCCGATTTTGCCACACTTCTGAGATGTACTGACCATTTTTAGTAAATCATTTTTTATGATATCCCAACAGATTTTATTGAAATTGGCGTTATACCCATCTGGGCCAGGGGCTCTATCCTCCTCCATATTATTGACCGCTTCCTTAATTTCTTCCAGCGTGAAGATTTTTTCCAGATTATCATTATCTTTATTATTTACTACCCTGGATACCAGATTCAAAAGCTCGACGTCATTAGAGATGGGCTGGGCGGTGAATAAGACGCTGCAGTGCCTTGCTGCTTCAGATTTGATATCTTCGAAATTGCTGATAACCCTGTCGTGGGCCTAGATCTCGAGCACACAATTATGGTTTTTCCTAGCCTCGGCCTGCTTGTGGAAGAAGCCGGTATTCCTGTCACCATCGTTTAGCCATTTGCATCTTGATTTTTGTCTCCACCATTCGGATTCTTATCTGCAGGCAGCGTGAAGGTCCGTTTGCATCTTAGTCTCCTTTTGGATGTCTTCGTGGGTCACAATTTTGTCCTCCATGCCAGCCTGGTGGGTCTCCAGCGCGAGGGCAGTTTGGAATTTGATGTAATTTGGGGAAGGAATCGACTTAGCCCAATTCTTCAGAACTTTCTTGAGCCGTCTCAATTTCTCCTCCTAAACGAAGAAGGGAGACCCTGTAACCGTAGGAGCCCAAGAGTCAGCAACGATCTTTAAAAACTCAGCGTGGTTGGCCCACATGGGGTTAAATCCTACTACCATCTCATTTACACACATAAATATTTCTTATTTATTTTAATATATAACAATATATATGTATGGGGAATATTAATAAAGCTATTTACAAAATTTAAATTTTTGACATCTCTCGATGCGAAATAGGTATCTTGGTAATAAAATGAAAACCAACATTTATTAATAATAAAAAATTTATAGAAAACTTATGTTCATGTGATATTTACATTTCTATGTATAGATAAGATAGGGTCAAAAGGGCCACCCGTATAAACGAGGTATCCTCCACACATGGAAAACACCTCGACAATAACAAGCTATTCCGCTCTTTGTGCCACGTAACTGAATCATAGAGTTGGGAGAGTTTCAATCCTTTTTCCACTTGCACCATTTGACTTGAAATATCCTCAACTCAAAATAATTGCACATGATGTTTTTTATTTTTAGGAACATCTCACTCGAAATCCGCTTTCCAAAACACATGTTAAGCTTAACCCTTCAATACATTTAAACCCGCAACAGATCAAATATACACTAGAGTTCTATTGAATCTCCTCCTTTCGGTTTGATAGGATCAAAGAATGAGTGAAGGCTATATTGTCTCGGCTATATTGTCTCCTAGTCGCGACAAAGAGCTTCTCCCGCCTCCTCTCGTCCTCAATCCAAAAGTCTCAAAATCTGCAGGACACCCACAACGTTCGAGACTGCCAATTTCAATGTATTACTTCATGTCCGAAGGCCCATGGCAGGCGCTAGCTCACTTGGGTGCTCCTCTAGTAGACTGCTGCTGTACCCTGAACAAGGTATGGTTCTCTTTCTCTCCAATCATTTTCTTGAAAGCATTGCATTTTACTGTAATCATACATTTTCTTAGATTTCGATAAAAACAGAGGAGCTTCAGGGTTGGGACTGTTGGTCTAATTTGAACTGTATTGTCTTGCGTTTGTAGGCATGTTGCAATGTCTTTTCTGCATTGCACGTCTTACATTGTGTGGGTGTATGTTATTGTTGGTTTGCAATTTTTTGTACTTTTATTATTGCATTGCTGTGCCAGTTCTATGTGATGTTACCTTAGGTTTTGGAATTTTGGGCTTCGTGGCTTCGGTGTAAAATATGCGTATTCTATTCTCCATTTTGCTTGTAAAGCGCTGTATTTTACGATTATAATCCCTGCATTTGTACATCGGACAGAAATTTAGGTTTTGGATGTTGCATCACAGTCCATTTGGCCACAGTGTGTGTGCGCGCGCGTACGCATTTTGCTTTCCTGTCAGTTGATTAGTGCTGCGCATTGCAGCTACTTATACCTTTTGAAGAAAACGATGGTCATCTTGAGTGTGACAAATCCTCAGGTTTACACAACTAGGTACTTCCCCTTACGCAACTTACTCATAAGCTCAGTATGCTACTCATCTCATCATCCGGTCCAGGTATGGAGACGGTTATGGTATGCGCAGAATCTGCAAAACAGTGTCTCGGGACTTCAATTGTAAACATGATAGCAACCTGCAATTATCCTTCCCGCACTTGTTTGCCATATCCCTGGCCTGCAAATGTATCACAAAAAAATACTTCGATCAGAAGTATTTCATTCAATCGTTGTGTGTTTGAATGGGCTTGTTGTGCAGTTCTAGCCATATGATTTTGGAAAACAATCTGGTTTATCTGTGTGCTGTTCTTTTCTCTATATGAACGAAGATTAACTGTAGGATTTTATCATTCTAGCAATTGGAACTTGCCAAAATCTTTTGGTCTAGACAACTTGCATTTTTGTCTTCTTCAGTAAGGTTAATTTCTTTCACAGTAGATTTGTTCTTTGCTTCTGCAGTGCTTATCTTTTCACATCAGGTAGAACCAAGAGGTGCAATATCAGGATTGTTTGTGTTGTTTGTCTAGGCTGTCATCTTGTAGAAGCTACTTTGGCCTTTATATCATTTTTCTCAATGGGCAGTCTCAACTTCTAACTGTTTTCCAATGTTCTACCAAGTTTCTGGGATACACGGATGCAGGAATGGGGAAGTGTTTTCAGGAGACACTCCCCCTCCTCCCAAAAAAATAAAAAAAATAAAAAGGAAAAAAAATTAGGGAATGTAATGGGGATGCCGGGGACCCTATCTGAAATCCTAAAAAATATTTAAATTTAAATTTAAATATATGAAAAACAATGACATTTGTTATGTCTGGCATTATCTGCTTAGGGAGAATTTCAGGAGGGGTTTGGGTGTGAGCACCCAGGTGTCTCACAAAAAGGGAAAGTGTTTCCTTGTTTGGGTGAAACTTTTCCCCATGTCCCGTCAAAAGGGGAGCGTTGGGAAATGTCTCACATGGGGTTCCTCACTCCCTGGAACGCGGAGAGTGAGGGGAGTGTCCATCCTGGGGAGCGTGTCTCCATTTAACACTGCTTTTTTGTTGCAATTTCTGTTTATAATATTTTCAATTCTAATTCTCTGTTTGGATGTAATATTGCTGTTGTCTGCAAAATTAAGTCTAAGTGCTTCATTTTTGCTGTCCTATTTTGGGCTGCAACAGTTCTTGATTGTTTTTTAACCTACCAATATTTCCTCTTATTTTACACCATTTGTGTTGAGTCTCTGTTCATTATTTTCTTCAACTGGAGGGAATTTTGTGATAGAATCCTGGATTGAGACCCATATCCTTTAATTGGGCTGTCATATATAAATTCTTTATGGGAAAATCCAGTTTATGTTTTTGTTGTTGTGCATTTTTTCTTGATGCAATGTTTTCCATTTTAAAGCATCTTTTTTTGGCAGCTGAACAGATTAAATCCAAAGAAAAAAGCAGTATATAGGCGTTGCTGATGCCCCTTACCTTGAAGTACTTACTTATTTCCTTGTCTGGCCCTTAAGTAAAGAACAACCAACTTATTTAGAACAATGCCAAACGCTGAAATTGAATAATAGTATGTCTTTACTCTTTCTTTCTTCCTTCTTTCAGAAGAAAGCTAGTTCCTTGAATCCTTTCTTATATTTTTGAAGGAAATTTTTGAGTATGGAGGCTGACCAAATATATACTATTATATCGTGTCCTTTATTCATATCTATTCTTCCTGTTTTCTTGGTTATGTATTGTAATTCATTGTTTTTCTCTCAAGTGAGAGAAATTAACATTTGATCGATTTTGTGATACAGTTATGGAAGTGAGGCAGAATGATTCATACTAGTGGTATTTTTGCTATTTACTATTTCTTAAGGTACCTCTCTTGCCCATTTTGCCTTTACTGAGTTTCTTTTATTTACCTTTGGGTCTGTACAAAACTGGAAGATTTTTTCATTTTATAGCAAGGTTTTACAGGACTTATCACGTAAAATACATGTTTTACAGGCCTAATTGTCACATGTTTGACACATTGTATAAATCTTCTGTAAATTAGGTCTTTATGAATGTTAGCAAGCATGCCAAAACGTACATCATTAGGTAGGTTGTCTAGAAGATCCCTTGCCAAGGGAAAGTGCAAAATCGAGACTGCCATTTCAGAGCTTTCCCTTGCTACAGTTTGCTCGTCTGCAGATCTGTCTGATTTCATGGATGAATCTGTGGCAGAGGATTCCCCTACCCCATCCTCATCTTTCATATCAGACTGTCTTTTGCCCAAACAAGGTTCCTGTATGTCATGCTGCCCATCTTGTTGTTATCCTCTATTGGAGGCCTCCATTGAATCCAGTTCAACTTCTCACAATGCTGCAAAAGCTGTTGTTTCTCATTCACCTGCATCCTTGGATCTACCTAGCAATTCAAACTGTGGTAAAAATTGCATTCCCCAAACACAAGATTCTGTGCCCCAGCACATTCTTTTGGAGTATGTGAAAGGCTTACAAGATGCAAACAAGTCTAGAGATGCTGATACTGCAGAGAGGTTGCTCCAAGAACTTGGTGAGTGTCTTTATTCTTTGTCTTCAGCCTCTACTGTGGTTTCTGCTGGTGGTGCACGTGCAGTTGCATCCACTTTGAAGCTATTCAGATGTCACTCTCTTCAAAAGCCCTCCATAGATACAAGAGAAGATGCCAAGTCCGGAATATCCAAAATCAAATCAGACGCAGGGATAGCCAATTCAATATCAGGAGGAGAAAGGAAACCAGCTCCTCTGGATTCACCAGCAGAGACCCCTTGTAATAGCAATAAATTTGTGCAGTTGAAAGATAACTCTTTTTTGATTCGGAACACTGAGTTTGTTCCCATACCAGGTAGTGTTGCTTCTGAAGTAGGAAGAAAGCGGCAAAGGACTGTAGAAGGCCTCGATGAGGAGGATCTATCAGAAGGTGAAGAAATGATTTCTGACACAAGTGACTGTGATCTCTGCGTATCAACTGAGACCTTTCTAAGCTCATCTTCTGAACTTCCAAAGGTGATGGATACTGTCCAGGAGAGTGCATGGGCTATGTGTGCTGGAGTATCAGGAGAGGGACGTTTGAAGATAGCAGAGCAAGGTGGGGCATTACAAGATGACATGCCCTTTACTAGCACTTTAGATGCTAGATGTACTAGTAATTCAGAGCCATCTGCCATGATAAAGCTGGAGAGTAATGAAGCAGGCGGTGTTGCAGAACTCCAATCAAGTAGTTCCATTGAGCTGGCCAGTGGAGGTAATCCAGTTGTAGGGCATCACCAAAATGATCTTTCTGTGCATGGGTCATTGATAGCTGGAGCTGATCGCTTGAAACTCGTTATGGAGAATCCAGAGGCATCCTTGTCAAGCAAGAAGCTTGCCACTGATGCCTTTGGTGCACCTTGCCCAACAACCGCTATAAACAGAAAGGCACAGGAGCAGGTATCAGAATCCAATACACGAATGACAGAAGCATCTCAAGGGGATAGTTGCCATACAGGAGAATCCAGGGAGAATAGGGAGTGCCAAAAATATTGTGAAGAGGGTGAACATCATGATGAAACAGAGGAAAATTGTCTTACTAAATCTAGCTTTGATGGCACAGTTTTTACGGATATGACCAGAAAGCATTACAGAGGGGAACAAAAAAGGATTAATGCAGATGAGAAGGTAACTCAGGGGCCTAGTGTCTTGTCATTCAGCAAAGATGCAGGTCTTACAAATGTAGTGTCTGTGGGATGCTTTGTGCTTGAGAGATTGCTTAATGTTGTTTTGCAAGGGAAAGGGTGTTCAAGAACTCGGAGTTCTATTATTGCAGGAAGTGAACGGCGGGGAAAATCACTCCGAGCAGAAATGTATGTTGCATTAACGGAAGCATTTGTTGAGATTCTGCAGCCACTGCAAGATATTTTTTCCATGCTTATGTGGTGCTTGGATTGTTTAGCTCATATATTGCCTCCTTGCACCAGTGAGACATGCATGGGCTACTCTTCAGTTCAAAATGCAGTTACTTCATGCCTTAACAAGGAACTTCGGAAACCTCTGACCGAGGGTGAGGAGTATAAAGTTCAAACAGCCTCAAAGTCTGGGACTCATTCTATCCCAAAAGATCAGGGAATGGTTGCCCCAAAATCTAGAATCTTGTCTTTCTCTGATGCTGTTAACAGTGGAACTTGCAAGTCTCAGGCTGGTGTGAGTTTGTGCAAGCAGCCATACAATGAAATTGGGGCCGAGTCAGCTGCTAGCTCAATCTCTGCTCTCGCAGCTGTTGCTTACTCTGCAACTGTACCCATGCTTGCAGAGAAGGCAGTCAAGGGTATATTACAGGTTCTTCATCCACGGAACATTGACTCAGAGTCTACTATTGCAGGTTGGTAGCTTTTAAAATTTATGCAGATGATCAAATGTGATGAGATATTGCTTCTGCTTTTTGTTCAAGATATTACAATCTCATCTGTTTGACTCTGATTTGTATTACATACCAATATTGCTACAGATTTTAAGGTGCACTCATTTTGTGATACTCAAATTGATCCAGCCTATGATATTGATAAGGATTTTGTTCATGCAAGGACAGAGGAGTTGATTGCTTGGTTTAGATATACCTGACAAATGTATTGTTTTTTTTTCAGCAGCATTGCGTGCACTCTCAGCTCATCTGTCTTCAGTGACTTCAAAATCTCTATGTGATGATGCTTTTGCATTCATAATTGCCGCCATGAAAGAATTTCTTAGCAGTTCTGAGGTGCAGATTCAGGGTTTTACAGCTATTGGCTCTCTTGTTAGGGCCCTGAATTCTACTATGGGACATACTGCATGGGTTGCTGTTACTGTCTCTATGGAGCATCATCGAACTGATCTTCTAGTACAGGTATTCTTTTACGTTTCAACAGATCAATATTTGTTGTCTCTTTTTCTGCACAGTAGCTGGTTCATTAATGTGCTATTAACATTATTCAAATGATTAGCTTGTATGATGATCCACCCAAAGATGAAGAGCTAGGAGCTAACTGATACTTCAAATTGGAACCATGATCTGGTTGATTGAAAGTGACTCAGTCACTCAACAGATACTTTTCTTTGTTGACTGGCTTCCTCTTATCACGATGTGGCTAGTGTGCCTAACTCCATCTAGTAAGTGCAATCAGTAGCATTCCAATTGGAATTCTTTGGCAAAGAGGTCTAGGGTGAGGGCTATCTCTTCCACCAAAGATGCCTTGGACTTGCACCTAGCCCCAACCACTATCGCAAGAACTGGTGTGCAACTAACATGAGCATAAGCATAAGCTTGTCATTGGAGACTTAAACCTTGGTGGAGGATTAACAAAACCTCAATTTTGCTGACCTGGAAAGCCACTATTGACAGAATTTTCCTTCTTTTGAAGCTCACCAATGTTTGGCCTTCATCTTCAAAATCTGCAGTTGCTGTTCTTCTCTAGTAAACGAGCTCCACTCCTTAAGCATATTTACTTCCCTGGCTTTCCAAATGCTGTTTTTCACTCTTTCCTTCTAAATGATGCATAGAATGTCTAGACACTCAGGCAGTAACATCTTCTTTCGTCAGTTTTTGAAGTATTTATTGTAGGATTCTTCTGGCATCGGGGAAAAAGGGGGTGAATTTGAAAAGGGATAGTGCATCTTGTATAAATAAATTTTTGCTGTAATAAGCATGTTGGATAGTGCATCTTGTATAAATAAATTTTTGCTGTAATAAGCATGTTGGCAGTTATTATGAATATTTGACTAGAAAGTAAAAGTCACAATTACAATGAATATTTCCTTGGGGTGTGTCTAACATCTTCCACAGTAGAGGATGTACACACTGTACGGTTCAGTCAGAGGGTGTTTTTAGCGAAATTTTTCAGTCACAGTAAATTTGCAGGTTTGCTGAGTGCTTGTGATTTTCCTTCAGAGCCATTTTCCCAAGTCTGGGAGCTCTTGTAAGTTTTGATATTATTCTAATGATACTCTGATAAGAAGACTAGAAAAATTACTGTGTATTTGTTGGATTTGTTTTTATGAGTTTTTGTTTCCACTGAAATTTATTAGTTAATTTATTCAAGTAGTTTAAAAATATCAGATTAGAGATCTTTACCTAGGCACTGGTTTAAAGAAATTAACATGGTATCAGAGCTGATGCTCTGAAGAGAAAGCAAATTCAAGTGTTTTGAGTGCATATCTATCAGATTCAGGGGTCTGAGTAGCAGATCCAGTGACTTCTAAAGCACACATCTGTTTTATACATCAGATCCAGACATGGCAGCTAACAGTCTCCGGTTCGAAGACATGTTAGATGGGGCATTTAACTTCTTGTCATGGAAGGTAAGAATTACGTTGCTCCTAAAGGAGCATGAGATTTGGGATATTGTGGATAAGGCTATGACGCTATCAATATATGAAGTTGTTAAAGATAATGCAACTGCGAGACCCATTCTCAGGGAGGATGGCACCCTAGTCAGTTAACTAGGGTTCTTGGTTAGTTAACCAAGCAGAGTAAGTCCCTAGAAGTTAACCTAGGCTCCCCATTAGTCTCCTGGACCAAGCAGGTTAATGCCATGGCAAAGTGCCTAGCATATGGCCAGGGCCCCTATATGTCTCTAGGGTATTCTAGTCTGGGACCAGAATGTTTCTTGGTCATGAGGACCAAGCAGATCCTGCAGGTTGAGACAGAGACTTCTTGGTCTGGGACTAGGCAGATTCTTGGTTTGGGACCAAGCAGTTCCTGCGGGTACATACATGGTCAGTTAACCAGGTGGATCTTGGTCAATTGACCAAGATGATGATGTGTGATGTCCTCTTCTCCTAAATGGTTAAGCTAGGTTGTTTCTCAAGGGACTGGCCACCCCTTGATGATGTCACTAGCACTTGATCTTTAGGAGCAGTTTGGAGAACCAGAGGATCACATCATCCAGTTTGGACCTTCCTTATATGGTGATGATAAAACTCCCAGTTATTGTATGGAACACTTGTGGACAATATACCTTGAGAGAGAAAGATAAAAGTTTGGTTGTTTCCCCACCTTAGTCTTGTGGGTAAAAGGGTTGTTTCCCCACCTTGATGGTACACCTTGGTCTTGTGGGTGAAAGGGTTGTCTTCCCACTTTGTTGTAGCCCCTCTTGTTGACTTATGGTCTTGTGTTGACCCTTGTTGGTCCTTATGCTAGCGCCTACCCTCCTAGTGTGGACTTACCTTTATTGTTATGATGTCTTGACCTTGGTACCCTATCTTAAGTCAACTTGATATTATTTTATGTTTTATTTTGGTAATACTCCTAAAAGCTAGGGTTAGAACTAGAAGGATGGCCTTTCTAGAAGACATTTCAAGATTATAAATTAAAGTCCTAGCATTCATTTTTTTGGAGTGTCTTCGTGAAGTATCTCAGCTCTATGTTTATGTCTAATCTAGGGTTTCTGCACTTTTGTTTGAAGGTGACGTCTAAGTTTCTTAGTCTACTTTACTTGGGTGTTCTCTTGATTTGGGCTGTCCCTGGCTGTCGTCTCCTTTTGTGGACTCTGTGAGAGTGTCGATCTGTGTTAGGGCCTGCTGCTAGTCTGCTAGAGGAAGCTGTAACTTTTGCTGAGGCTGCTAGGGTTGCTGTGGACTATTTTGTGTGCTGTAACCTTCACCATGAAGCTGTTTTGTGGGTTGTACCTTAACTGTGACCTGTCTTGAGCTTGGTAAGGGCTGCTGTGACCTGTCTTGAGCATGGTTAGGGCTATCGTGAGCCTGTTAGAGGAGGCTGTGACTTGCTGAACCTATTTAGGGCTGCTGTAAGCCTGCTATAGGTGACCTGTGACTTGGTTGACCCGGTTAGAGGGTGCTGTGATCTTTGTTGAGCCTGCTAGGGCTGGTCTGTGACCATTATTGAGCTTGAGGGCTGCCGTGACTTGCTGAAGGTGCCTTGAGGACTGTTGGGGGTGCCAAGCCTATGTATGAAGGTGCCATGACTTGCTGAGGGTTACTAAGGATGTCGTGAGCCCGTGTCAGGGTGTTGCCAGCCTGTTTGTATATTGCTTGACTAGGTCGTGATCTGTTAGCATAGATAACAGCTTGTGTGAGGTCTGGTGTGTGGGCAGCTACCCTTTGTTGGACTGGTTCTTGAGCCTCTACACTCTGTTGGCTTGTTTGTTTTGTGTTGTACTTCACTATGGGCTGTTTATTTGGTGGTAAATTGAGCCATGAGCTGCTCGAGGGATAACATCTGTGACATGGGATGTTTGTATCTTTTTCGGTGAGGTCACTTCCCTTGTTGGGCTATTAGAGTAGGCCGTTGCTCTATTTGCAGATTGTTGAGTGGACTTTTTCCCTATTTGTTGAACCACCACCTGTGTATGATTTGTTAGTGTGGGCCACAGTTTGGGTGGGTTGCTGGCTGTATGAACTTGTTTGATTATCTTGCTAAAGGTTTGTCTTGGTGTCTTGATTGCTGTACCTTCTACTATTCTTACCTAGTCCTACCCTACAACACTTCAACTTTCTCTCTCTCTTAGGTATGTCCATGCCCTTAGATAAGGGCTAGATTTGTTCCTTGAGTGACTTGTCTCCTAAGAGACAAGATCTCAAGATCTGATATGAAAGTATATTCGAGTATAAAGGTCTAAATCAATATTGTTTTCCCTATTAAATTTTTTATTAATGTTAGTTGTTAGTCTTGTTTATTCTATTGCTGCTCTACTGGTTACTGTTATTGCATGCCTCAACTTTAACACATGGATCTTTGGGAGTGTTAAAGTTGAAAGAGATGAAAATTATATTTTTTTGTTATCTAGTTCTTTGTCACTGCTGTACTTTTAGTTCAATATTTTGATATTTTGATTTGCATTATTGTACAAGTTCGTTAAAATTTTGAAAAATCCTAAAACTTTAACAGAAGTACTAAAGGAAACACATGAGAAGAGGTAGATAAAATCCCAAAGACTGATCCTAGGTGCAGTAAAGGATCACCTGATCCCACACGTGTCGGAGAAGACTAAGGCAAAGGAGATGTTTGATGCCCTTGTAAGTCTCTTTTAGAGTGATAAAGCGAACAAAAAGATGATTATGAGGAATAAGCTTAGAGATGTTTGAATGACCAAATCAGACAATGTTACCGGCTACTTGATGAGGATCACATAGATCCGTGATAAACTTGCAGCCATTAGGGAAAATATACTTGATGCTGAACTTGTGCATGTGGCATTGAATGGTTTTCCTAAGTCTTGGGAACCATTTGTGAAGGGGATCTGTGCATGGGAGAACATTCCAGGCTGGTAGACACTATGAGATGATTGTCTTTAGGAGGAGATTTGAGAGGAGTCCAAAGCCAACCAATAGGGAGGAGGTGATGAAAACTTAGCCCTTGTCAGTGAAAGCAATGTTATCAGAACCCAACCGGTTTTGAAAAAAAACGCCGGTTGGACCGGTTTACAAGCTTCACCGAGTCAAATCACGCTCTCAAACCATTTTTGGCCGGTTCCATACGAAACTGGCCAGTTTCAATGCTGAATCCACCGGTTCCGTAGAAAACTGCCCGGTTTTCTCCAAACCGGCCGGTTCAGTACAAAACTGGCCGGTTCGGTACAAGAATGCCAAGGACCTCCAAAAAAAGCTAATTTCAAATTATTCAATAAAATAAAAAATAGGGTCCACGTGTGAGTTGTTTAATTGATCTACGACCCTTCTAATGTCATAAAAGGAGGCTCCCACCCTCCATATCAATCACATTTAATTGTGGATGGACTTGGGCCCTCTTCTACAACAAGAGGATGTGAACATTGATGTTGCAGTTAGACAAGTGCCTTCAGGTCTAGGGGAGTCAAGCCATGCTCATGTTGAGGATGTAGATAATGAATCTGAGTTTGAGCATGAGGACTCAAATAATTCTGATATATGATTAGAATCATTAGATTGTAGATTCTAGAGTCTAGACTGCAGTCATATGCTTATATTTTGACTTTAGAGGACATTTATAACCTCTTTGTTGATGTACTTTTCTTTAGATATGTCTTTGCAATCGATACTATTTTGGTTTTATATGCTCTTATTTGCTATATACATGAGAAACTTTGCATATTTTTGTATAATGGTTTAAATTCACATGGATGCACGTGGATATATATGTATTTTTTGAAAATATGAATGTTTTATGTATTTTTGCTCAACCGGTTTTTTGATTCGGTTTGTTTCCTGGTTTTTGTTCGGTTCCTAGGGTCAGTTGGTTCGACCACCGGTTTGGTTCTTATAACATTGAGTGAAAGTGATCGTTTCCTGCCTCTCCACCATCACTATTGCTAGGAGTGCTTAGTACTTGGACAGTGGTGCATCTCGTCACATGATGGAAGCACGAGAGCTAGTCAACGGGCTATTAGATGATGACTCAGGGATCCATGTGCGCTTAGCGATGTTTGTTGATTTTTCTGAGCAACAATGAGAGCCATTCTCTTAGGGGAATGGAGAGATCTGGTCCGGGACCATGATGTGGAACCAGTGTAGTACTGGGGGACTCAACTTTGAGTTGAGTAACCATTTTTGTTGAATGGGGATATCTGGTCCGGGACCAAGATATGGAACCAGTCCAGCACTACTGGACTTAACCTTGAGTTGAGTGACCATTCTGTTGAATGGAGACATTTGGTCCGGGACCAGGATTTGGAACCTGTCTAGCACTGGGGGACTCAGCCTAGAGCTGAGTGGCCATTCTTTGAATGGAGGCACTTGGTCAATTACCAGGAATTTAACCTAGTTCGGGGCTGAGGGCCATTCTTCGAGAGAATGGAGGCGCTTGGTCTGTTACAAAGTATTTGACCTTGTGTCAAATTATGCAGCCTATGGTTGAGGCACTTTGTTTGTTACCAAGATATCACTATAAGCCATAGACCGGGTTTGGGCATGTGTGACACTCTGACCCTCGATCAGTGGGCTTTGTGATCTTCTCCAAGGCTTAGCTATCCTTGGTTAAGACACCTTAGTATTCGATCTTGGTGTCACAGAGTGTGAGATAAAAGCATTAGTAATTCTCTCTGTTTATGATGATGTACTTTGAGTGGGGGTGAAGGACCACCTTGACCACTTGTTTTGACCACAGGGCACTTGAAGAAGGCTAAAGTAAAAGTCTAAAATACATAAGGACCCTTAGTACCACTAAGGAGTCAAAGTGAAAGTGCAAAAAGACCTTTGGTACCCCTAAAGGTAAAAGTCAAAGTAATAAAAGAATAAAATAATATTATTTTGTTCTTTTGAGTGTTGGTCCACTTACAGGTGACTCAAAGGCTATAAAAAAAGATTAATGCATTTCATTATTACACATACTTGCTCTTGCACTTGCAGCTGCTCCAACAGAAGAATTCGCTGGTTATTGAAGATAAGGAAGTTTTGTGTTTATGCCTTGGTATGGATGAATCGAACTAGGGCATCCACACTTGTCTTTTTTTGATCAACCCTAACCTAGGGTTTCAATTACAAACAACAACAACCTTCTTATCTTTTCTACACGAACGAGGGTTTCACCCTTGCCCTACTCTCCGTCAAGAATTGATCATGAGTAGCCTCAGATTGGCTCGGGTAGTGTCTTTTTCTTCGCACGCAGCCTGGTTTCTCTTACGGGCAGGCTGCTAAAGCTCTGGGCAGCTCCCCTCCTCCTCTGACAGCTATCCTCACACCATCAGCCACCCAGTTAGCAAACCTGGGCAGCCTCGGTAGGCCCTAACAGAGCTAGGGCAGCCTGTTGGTACCTTCGGGCAGCACCCAGTAGGCCCTAACTGGCCATGGGCAGCCTGTTGGTGCCTTTGGGCATACTCAACAAGCCTCAGTAGGCCTCGAGAAGACCTCGAGCAGGCTAAGGAGCCCGACAAAGGTCTGGGCAGCAGTACAACAAGCCCAGGCAGAGGAGTAGAGGTCCGGGTAGATCTAGGCAGGATTAACAGGAATCCGGGCAGAGTTTTGGGCAGGCAGAAAGCTGGTCCAGGCAGACTGATAGTACATCCAAGCAGAAGAATAACAGGTTTGGCCAGTCTAACAGGAATTTTGGCAGGCGGACGTACATTTGGGCAGCTACATAATTAGTTCTCGAGCAAAAGAAGATGAATTAGAGCAGTAAGCCCTAGTTCAATTTTTTGATGTAAAATTATCTCCTACGATTTTTTTTGATTCAAACCTATTAGGGTTTGGAAATTATTGTAGAAAACATTCATCTCAAAATTATGAGATTGAAGAACTCAGTTATCTCATACTAGTTGGGAGAGGGGTGCAAGAGCAAAAAGCTAAATTTTCAAAAGATTTCGATTTGGCAGCGTTTCGGGAGTGTTTTTTATATAATATATATTTTTATATATTTTGATGCATATATATTAAAAAAACATGTATTATACCAAATTAGCTATAGAAAACATAGATATAACCATCAATACACATGTCACATATAACATCAATCATCTAGGAGCTACGACTTGTAGCATTGTCATCAAATGATCAATCATCGACAACATCAATCTTCAAATTTCAACATATAATATTTTCCATCAACAAACTCCAACAGTCTAACAGATAACATCAACCATGAAATGAAACAAAACATCATAATATTATATTCAATACCAAAGAGTTGTAAGATCATAAGATGATAAGAATCAAGATGCAATCAACAATTTAAAGTTCAAACTTCAAACTTCAAAATGAGCCATAATGTTTACAAAGTAGGAAGTAATAAACATGAAATACAAAGTATTATGATACTATCTACTAATCTACTAAGTTTTCCTCTTGCCACGAGAAACTTCCAATTTTTTTCCCAAGTTCTAGGTGGAATAGGAGTAGGTGGAAGTGATTGTGGAACATGAGAAGAAGATGAATGGCCCCCATGGATTGTCGGACGTTGTGAAGCTAAAGGAAAAACTCCTGCATCTGTAAACCTGCTGGTGGTTCGGGGTGGCATCTCCAATGAATGAATTGGATGAGGATCACCCTCATGATCACCCAATAGTTCATCCTCTAAGCGCTCTAGTGCAATGGCTCCGTCCTCCACATTAGCCTCCTCCGGATTGTTGTCCTAAGTCAAAAACGTTCTATCATTCTTGGCCGCTTCACAATAATGGGACAACAACCCCAAGTTGTAGTGCACATAAACCAAACTTTCAGCTCGTTTTGTATTCAAACTATTTCTCTTGACGTTTTGGATGAAGCTGTAGGTACTCCAACACCTCTTTGTAGAAGAACTATTGACAACCTGTGAAAGCACCCTCATCGCCAATTTATGCAAATATGTGGCACCACTGCCATACATGTTCCACCAACGGATAGGATCCAACCTCTCTCGATCTTTGGTTGCATGCAAGGTATCAAAGACTCCATGTTCACTGATGTATTGGCTCAATTCACTTCGTACTTGAGCACACTCCTCATCAGGGACCAACTTGTCTAATGCAAGCATATACCCATTTTGCACCTCTGGATTTGTGTGTGGTCTTTTCCTAACTCCATCGCTAGGTGCAGGTTGGGCCAACCAAGATGGAGAATAATATTTTGGGGTAAGGACATATGCAAGGGCATGGAGTGGAACATTCAAATTATCCCACCTTTTGACCACATGTTTATGAATATGGTCATACAAGATGGCATCTCTTTGCTCAACAATGTCTTTGATATGACCAAGCATGCTATCCATTTGCTCATACACCTCCCCAATCACTGGCTGATCTATATCTGCAAAATGAATCATATTATAAACGGGCTTGGTGAACTGTAGAACATATTTAGCTTGTGTCCATAAATGACCATCAAGAATGGTGTCCTCCACATCCTGAAAGTCATGTCTATCAGATGCGCTTGCAACTCTGTCTTTCAATCCCTGCCATGAATCACTTGAGACCATACTATCCAAGGCCTCTCTTACCTTCAAAAGCCTCTTGAAGGTGAGGTAGGAGCTACCTAATCTAGTCTTCGCAATCTTCAATAGCTCCAACCTAGAGTGATTGCGAAAAATGTGGTGGGCCATGCTATGATTGGTGATAAATTTTATCATTTTCTTACCTCTCTTGTACAAGGCTGACTAGGGTCCTTCATCTTAACAATATCATGCATCAAAAGGTTCAATGTGTGAACCAAACACCCTGACCAAAATATGTTGGGATACTTATTCTCAATGATTGCTTCTGCTCCCTTGCAATTAGCAGCATTATCTGTGATGACTTGAATGACATTCTATGTCCCAATTTTTGAATGGTGTCAAGTAAAGCTTGTGCAATATTGATACCAGTCTTGTAGCGATTTGAGTAGTCATGAGCTGAAAGGAAGACCGCACCACTAGAAGACACCAAGAATATTTATCAATGGCTTTCCTTTAACATTTGTCCACCCATCTGATACAATGGATACCCCATGTAACGACCAATCATTTGTAAACTTTCCAAGAGCACTATTTATTTTGGCTCTTTCACTGTCAAGTCCCACGGTTCTAGCTTTGTCATACCCAGGGCTCCTATATCCTTTAGGGGCACCATTGATGGCTTGTACCATTTCATGCCAAGAAGGTGAACGAAGAACATTGAATGGCACACCACATGCATAGAGAAACCTGTAAATTTTTGAATCCACATCATCTCTGCAATCAAGGTCAAGGAAATCTTATAATGTTTCTTGCATAGGCGAGAATCCACTAGCATGGGTGGATGATGATCTAGATCCACCACTAAACATTCTCTGTGGGGATTCAAATTCGACCCTTGATCTCTTGTAATTGTTTTGAGCGGCCTATTCTTCCATCCTGTATTTGTTTCTTTCTTTACTTGACACTTTGTCACATGTTTTGACTCCAGTAGCCTTACCTTGATCACATGGCATAATCCCACACAAATGCTTTCTCACACCGGTATATGAACCTGTGTAAGTTTTATTACAATGGAGGCATGTAAACTTTGTGGTTCCATCCCCTCTCCCTCCCCCAAGCCTTGTCACGTACTTCCACAAAGGTGTTGTGTCTTTTTTGGCCCCTCATCACTCTCAATCTCCTCCTCCTCCTACTCTCCCTCTTCCTCCTCCTCTCCATGGTATGTGTGGCTCCCTATCTCTTCATCCCCATCATTTCCACCAACAAATCCACTTCCCACCACCACCATCATGAGAAGAATCGGAACCAACCACAAAAACCACATACACATCATGCTTGTTGATTCAATATGAGAATCACTTCTTGCCTACAATAGAATGATGGAGAAGAAGAAATTGGAAAGGGTAGGAAAAAAACACATACAAGATTAAAAATTTTAACATAGTGAATTATTTTTCTCAAAAACAAACAAAGATTGAGTTTTTAGAGCCTACCTCTTTATCTCTTCAAGGATGGTTGAATGTCTCTATGGAAGCCTTTAATCTTTCTTCCAAGCTCTCACAAATAGAAGCTTTCAAGCTCCCCTCCAATCTCCCTTCCAAGCTCTTACAAATTTGCTCTCAAACAACTAGAATGGGATTCCGAAAATAGCAGGGAGCGATTTTTTTAGAAGGAATCGCAATTCCAAAAAATGCTCCCTGGAGGAATCGAGAGCGATTTGTTAAGGTGAGGAGCGATTCCCCGCAACTTAGATCTCATGCACGAGATGAATTACTAATGCTTTTGGGGTTTTTGTCCTTTAAAGGTTTCCCCAGTTAAAAACTCTTGTGTTCAATGTTCTTGATGTGTTGATGTTTTCTTAACTGCACTTGTCATTTGTTATCTGATAGTCTGCAAATTTTAAAGTATTCATGCTAATGTTAAAATTCAACATGGTATCAGAGCTTAGCATGTGAAGACCCAGTAAAAGGAGATTGCTGTTGTCTTCCTAGACCTTGGGATATTTTACAGACTTGACATTTGACTAAGTGGCAGAGATGGCTACCAATATCTCTAGACCAGAAGAGAAGCTTCAAGGTTCAACCAACTACAATTCCTGGAAAGCTAGGCTTACAACTATTCTAGAGGAAAATGACCTTGATGACATTGTGTTAAACACCATTGAAGAGCTAACATCTAATGTTGTCAGGACTGCTTTCAAGAAGAAGCAGGCTAAGGATAGAAGGATCATCTATGATTCTGTCAAAAAACTTTGATGCCCAACATCACATCATTGAAGACTGCCAAAGAATGCTTTGACACCTTGGCAGACTTGTATAAGAAGAAGGCTCCCAGTCAGAAGAGAGTCTTGAAGAAAAGGCTTTGAACATTGAAGATGAACAAGGATGAAGGGGTTGGGCCTTTCTTCATAAAGATTACACAGGTAAGAGATCAACTCACTGCTTTTGGTATTGCTGTAGATGATGATGACCTTGTGCAGACTGTGGTCGATGGTCTCCTAAACTCTCGGGAGACATTCCTGGCATCTATCAGTGGATGTATCATGTGAGAATCGACCAAACTTTGAAAGACTTTGGCATGATTGCTTGGAAGAAGAGGGAAGGACTTCAGGAAAGGAAACTAAGGAAGGAAACCTTGCACTTGCAGCAAAGACAAAGAAGTTCAAGAAGCCCTCCCCTCAACCAAAGAAAGGAAAGAAACCTCAAGGTAAGTACTCTGATGTTTCAAAAGTGGAATGCTATAATTGCCATAAGTTTTGGGCACTTTGCCAGGGATTGCAGGCAAACCAAGAAGAAATTCAAAAGAAGATTCCAAGCTTCTGCTGCAGAAGAAGAAGTAGAAGAACCTAAGAAGAAGAAGAACACCAGGGCCACCAAAGAAGACGAACCTAGAAGAGACTACTACCTGATCTTTGCTTTCTCTGGATCCATCACAGACAATGCTACCTCTTGGTTAGTGGATAGTGGCGCCTCTAGGCATATGACAGGTAACTGTGGAGCCCTCACCAATTATAGAAAGAAGAAGTTCACCACACAGGTGGAACTTGGAGATGACTCCATTTACAAGATTGAAGGAGTTGGCTCAACTTCACTTCAACTTGATTCAGGTACGGTTTTACATATTGATGATGTCTTATATGTTCTTGGTTTGAAGAAGAATCTTCTATCTGTTATTGGCGTAGAGGACAATAGCTACAGAGTCCTCTTCATGGACAAGAAGGTTCTACTATGGGCAAAGAATGAAAAGCTAAGCTCACCTCTACAATTTGGGGTTCGAGAGGGAGGTCTTTTTAAGGCTTTCGAAGATTCCACTCATGCTTTGGTACATCATACAATTGATCCTTGTGAGCTGTGGCATCGGAGGTTTGGACACCTTCACTATACAACTCTTCCAGGCTTACAGAAGATGGTTACAAGTACGCCAGAGGTATCTCCAAAAGATGATGGAATTTGCAAAGGATGTGCTCTAGGTAAGAATACTAAGAAATCCTTTTCCAGAAGCAAGAATAGATCTAAAGGCATATTAGATTTGATTCACTCTGACATTTGTGGGCCTATGTCTTCACACTCCTTGAGTAGGTGCTTGTATTATGTCTTGTTCATAGATGATCATTCATGGAAGTCATGAATTTACTTCATCAAGGCCAAAAGTGAAACTTTTAAACTTTTAACAGGTTCAAAGAGTTCAAGTCTCTGATTGAAAATCAAACTGGCAGACACATCCGTATCTTGAGATCAGATAATGGAGGTGAGTATGAATCTAATGAGTTTAATGATTTTTGCAAAGAAGCAGGAATCAAGAAAGAGCTGACATTACGTACGACCCTCAACAGAATAGGGTTGCAGAAAGGAAGAACATAACTATCTGTGAAGCTGCTAAAACCATGCTTACTGATCTTGATCTTCCTTTATCCTTGTGGGCTGAAACTGCATGTACTGCTGTGTACATCCAAAACAGAAGCCCTCGTGCTATATTGGGGGAGAAAACTCCAGAAGAAGTCTTCAACAGAAAGAAATCTGTTGTTGACCACATGAGGATATTTGGTACTCCGGTTTACATTCATGTGCCAAAAGAAAAGAGGGCTAAGCTAGAGCCTTCCGGTAAGAAAGGCATATTTGTTGGTTACAGTGACAACTCGAAGGCCTGCCGCATCTATGTACTTGGATTGAGGTACATTGAAGTCAGTAGAGATGTGATCTTCCATGAGGAAGCTGTGTTTCGTCAAACACAAGAGCTTTCAAAGGAAGATGAAGTACCTCCTCTCGAGGTTCCAGATTCAGAAGTTCAGAGGGAGGAAGAGGAATTAGAGGATCAAATTCCAAATGCACGTGAGGATACTGAAAGTCCGCCAGAAGAACTGCTTGAAGTTCCTCCTTCCAGAAGGAGACCTGTTTGGTACCAAGAAACGGTACAAGAAGCCAAGAAGCATGAAGCTCCTCTCGAGACTTTCAAAGAAAGCATAAGACCATAGAAGTACTTCAGTCTTATGAGCCAACTCATTAGTGCATAACCTTCCACGTACAAAGAAGCAACAAGTCAACAGGTATGGGTTGATGCCATGATTGAAGAGTACAGTTCAATCATGAAGAATGATTTATGGGAAGTTGTTCCCATACCAACATGAAAGTCAATGGTGACGTCTAGATGGCTTTAAAAAATCAAGCTTGTTGATGACGGCAGCGTGGAGAAGTATAATGCTAGATTCGTAGCTCGTGGCTTCACTCAGAAAGAAGGCATTGACTATGATTAGACATTTGCTCATGTTGCTAGGTATACTACCATCATAACCATTGTTTCTCTTGCTGCAATATTCAGATGGAAGTTACATTAGATGGATGTAAAGACAACCTTCCTTAATGGCAAGATTGATGAGGAAGTCTATATTGAACAACCTGAAGGCTTTGTGACTCATGGGAATAAGACTCATGTGTGTAAATTGAAGAAAGCTTTGTATGGACTGAAACAGGCTCCGAGAGTTTGGTATGCGAGGATGGATGGATTTCTCCACAGCTTGGGGTTTTCCAAAAGTACATTTGACTCCAACTTGTACTTTAAGGTTGTTCATAATCATATCTTGATCCTTGTTCTATATGTGGATGACTTGTTTCTTATAGGCGAGGAACAATTCATATGACAGTGTAAGAGGGAGCTTACCTCTGAATTTGAAATGAAGGATTTCGATTTGATGCATTATTTTCTTGGCTTAGAGGTTTGGAAAAAGCTAGGTGAGATCTTCCTAACACAAGGGAAGTATGTAGTGGACATCTTGTAGAGATTTGGGATGCAAGACTGCAAGTCCATGAGCGTGCCCATGAATACCAACTTGACAAAGTTGTGAGACTTGGCCACCAATTTACAAAGTGTGGACTCTACTATGTACAGATAACTTATTGGATCCTTGATGTATCTCGTACATACGAGACCAGATATCTGTTACACAATGAATGCTTTGAGTCAATTCATGTCCGATTCGAAGCACATACACTGGGTAGTTGCTAAACATGTACTCAGATATGTGCGAGGTATTATCACTTATGGGCTCAGGTATACTTCCAGTAGTGGAGTATTATTAGCAGGATATGCTGATTTAGATTTGCCTGCCAGTACAGTAGACTGGAAAAACACCTTTGGTTATTGCTTTAGTATGGGATCTGCAATGATCTCTTAGTCCAACAGGAAACAGGGTTCCATAGCTCAGAGTACAACTAAGGCATAGTATATTGCTGCAAGTGATGCCTGCAAGGAAGCAGTTTGGCTCAGAAAACTTCTATTTGATCTGTTCAGTGGAAAGCTTGACTCAACGATCATCCATTGCGATAATCAGAGTTGCAGTAAGCTTTCAGAGAACCTGGTGTTTCTTGAAAGATCGAAACACATTGAAATGAAGTATCATTTCATTAGAGACCTAGTACAAAGAGGTACTCCGAAGTTGCAGAACATTCGTACGGATGAACAGATCACAGATATCTTGACCAAGCCTCTAACAACAACAAAGTTCGTGTGCTTTCGTGACAAGCTTGGCATGGCAGAGAATGCCTCTCCTGCTGAGAGTGAGTGCTGATTTTTTTGAGTAGCATTGAGAGCCTTTCTCTTAGGAGAATGGATACATTTGGTCTGGGACCAGGATGTGGAACCAGTCTAGTACTGGGGGACTCAACTTTGAGTTGAGTGACCATTTTGTTGAATGTGGATATCTAGTTTGGGACTAGGATATGAAACCAGTCCAGCATTGGGGGATTCAACCTTGAGTTGAGTGACCATTCTGTTGAATGGAGACATTTGGCCCGGGACCAGGATGTGTAACCAGTCTAGCATTGGGGGTCTCGACTTAAAGCTGAGTGGTGATTCTTTGAAGGGAGGCACCTGGTTAGTTGCCAGGAATTTAACCTAGTCCGGGACTAGGAACTCAGTCTGGGGCTGAGGGCCATTCTCCGGGAGAATGGAGGCGCTTGGTCTGTTACCAAGTATTTGACCTTGTGTCAAATTCTACAGCCTATGGCTAAGGCACTTGGTCTGTTACCTGGATGACACTATAAGCCCTAGACCGGGTTTGGGCATGTGTGACACTCTAACCCTCGATTAATGGGCTTTATGATCTTCTTCAAGGCTTAGCTATACCCTTGGTTATGTTGAATTTTAGCATTAGCATGAATACTTTAAAAAAGCAGACTAACTTAAACAAATGATAAGTGCAGTAAACAACATCAATCACATCAACACATTGAACACAAGATTTTTCACTGGGAAACCTTTAAAGGACAAAAACCCCAAAAGCATTAGTAGTTCATCTTTGAAAAAGAGATGACTGAGATTTTCCAAAATATCCACAAACCCTAACTGGGCTTGTACCACAATTACAGAAGATAACTCAATTACACAGAGAAATGCCCAATTAGGGTTTTTTCAATAAATTAGGGCTTGCATCCCTAATTCCCTCTCCTGCCCAGAATTTTGCAGGATGCCCAAACATCTGTATGCCTGCCTGGATCTACTGCTAGACTGCTTGGGTTTGATGTAGCTCTGCCCAAGCTGCCTGAGACCATGTCTGCCTGCCCAGATCTAATTTAGGCTTGCCCGGAGCCTGCTTGGATTCTCTGTTCACCTGCTCGACACCTGCTGCCTTGCCTGGATCTGGTTTTACCTGTATGAGGCCTGCCCAGATTGCTTGTCTGCTTGCCTGAAGGTCTGTTGGGCAGCTTTACTGTTGCCCAAAAATCCTGCCCGTCCTTGTTGGCTGCACCCGTGGCTTTTGTTGACTGCTGGAAGGTTTGGAAGCTGCTCGAAGGGCCTGTTGCATACACAACAACCTTTACGGGCTGTCTGTTGGCAGCATAAGGGCCTGTTGTAGACTCGGATGCCCTTACGGGCAGGTTGCTAGCAACCTGAGGGTTTGCACAAGTAGCTCGAGGGTCTGCTGTAGCAGTCGGAGGGTCTCCACAAGGCTCGACCCTTGCTTGGGTTCTCTGAAGGTGGCTCGAGGTTGTGAAAGGTGTGCCTGAGTGAGAAGAGGGGCAACGCTTGAGGTAGAAAAGGGCTGCCCAAATCTGTAGATGGCTGCCCGTGATCAATTTGTGTGGGTGAGCAGGGTTTGGGTATAACTCTTGCACATAAAAGGAGAAAGAGAACTGTTGATGTTATTTGTTGGAGAAACCCTAGCTTAGGGTTTTGATCCAAGGACAAATGTGGATGCCCTAGCTAGACTCATCCATGCTAGGGCATACACAAAACTTCCTTCTCTTTTTGAACCAGCAAAATCATCTCTATGGAGCAACTGTACCTATGGGAGCCAAGTATGTAATAATGAAATGACTTGAACTTCTAATTTCGACTTTTGCCTTTAGCCTTCTTGTGGTCCAAAAAGTCCTTATGTATTTTTTGACTTTTACCTGAAGCCTTCTTATGGTCCAAAAGTCCTTATGTATTTTTGACTTTTACCTGTAGCCTTCCCGTGGTCGAAAAGTCCTTGTGTATTTTTGACTTTTACTTTAGTCTTCTTCAAGTACCCTTGTGGTCATCACATGCAGTCAACGTGGTCTTTCATCACCAATCAAAGTACATCATTATAAATAGAGAGAATTACTAATGCTTTGATCTCACACTCTGTGTGACACCAAGATCGGGTACTAAGATGTCTTAACCAAGGGTGGCTAAGCATTGGAGAAGATCCCAGAGCCTACTGATCAAGGGTCAGAGTGTCACACATGCCTAGACCTAGTCTAGGGCTTATAGTGCCTTCCTGGTAATAGACCAGGTGCCTCAGCAATAGGCTGCATAATTTGACACTAGGTCAAGTACTTGGTAACAAACCAAGCACTTCCATTCTCCCGGAGAATGGCCTTCAACCCCGGGCCGAGTCTTGGTAATTGACTAGGTGCCTCCATTCAAAGGAATGGCTACTCAGAACTAGGCTGAGTCTACCAGTACTAGACTGGTCCACATCGTGGTCCCGAACCAGATGTCATCATTCAACAGAATGGTCACTCAACTCAAGGTTGAGTTCCCCCAGTGCTGGATTGGGTCCATATCGTGGTCCTTGACCAAATATCATCATTCAATAGAATGATCAGTCAACTCTAGGTTGAATCCCCCTAGTACTTGACTGGGTCCACATCTTGGTCTCGGACTAGACGTCACCATTCAGTAGGATGGTCACTCGACTCAAGGTTGAGTCCCCCTAGTGCTGGATTGGGTCCACACCTTGGTTCTGGACCAGGTGTCTCCATTCTCCTAAGAAAATGGCTCTCGATGCTGCTCAGAAAAATCAACACTCCCTCTCAGGGAGAGAGGCATTCTCTGCCATGCCAAGCTTGTCACGAAAGTATACAAACTTTGATGCTGTCAGAGACTTGGTTAAGATATCTATGATCTGTTCATTTGTATGAATGTACTGCAACTTTAGAGCACCTCTCTACACTAGGTCTCTGATGAAATGAAACGTCATTTCAATCACTGGGTTCACTGAAAGCTTTATGCAACTCTGATTATTGCCATGGATGATCGTTGAGTCAAGCTTTTCTTCGAACATATCAGATATAAGTTTTCTGAGCCAAACTGCTTCCTTGCAGGCATCACTTGCAGTAATATACTCTGCCTAAGCTGTACTCTGAGCTATAGAATCTTGCTTCTTGCTGGACCAAGAGATCATTGCAGATCTCATACTGAAGCAGTAACCAGAGGTACTTTTTTGGTTTACTGCACTACCAGCCCAATCTAAATTAACATATCCAAATAACATTACTCCACTGCTGGAAGTAACCCTGAGCCCATAAGTGTTGGACATGAACCGACTCAGAGCATTCTCTGTGTTGGGTCTCGTATGCACGAGATACATCAAGGATCCAAAAAGCTGTCTATACAAAGTAGAGTCCATACTCTGTGAACTGGTAGCAGAGTCACTCAACTTTGTCAAGCTGGTAGTCATGGGTATGCCCATAGACTTGCAGTCCTGCATCCCAAATCTCTACAAGATGTCCACTGCATACGTTCCTTGTGTCAGGAAGATCTCGCCTTGCTTTTGCTAGACCTCTAAGCCAAGGATATAATGCATCAACCCACAATCCTTGATCTCGAATTTGGAGGTAATCTCCCTCTTACACTGTTCTGTCAACTGTTCATCACCTATAGAACAAGTTATCTACATATAGAACAAGTATCAAGACATGATTATGAACAACCTCAAGGTACAGGTTAGAGTCAGTTGTACTTTTGGCAAACCCCAAGCTATGGAGAAATCCATCCATCCTCGCATACCAGACTCTCGGAGCCTGTTTTAGCCCATACAAGGCTTTCTTCACAAAGCCTTTAGGTTGTTTAATATAGATTTCCTCCTCAATCTTGCCATTGAGGAAGGTTGTCTTTACATCCATCTGAAAAATGCAGCAAGAGAAATGATGGTACTAATAGTAGTGTACCTCGCAACAAGAGCAAAATTCTCATCATAGTCAATGCCTTTTGTCTGAGTGAGGCCACGAGCTACGAATCTGGCTTTATACTTCTTCATACTGCCAGCAACAACATGCTTGATTTTATAAAGCCATCTAGATGTCACTACTAACTTTCCTGTTGGTCTAGGAACAACTTCCCACACATCATTCTTCATGATTGAATTGTATTCTTCAATCTCGGCATCAACCCATACCTGTTTACTTGCTGCTTCTTCGTATGATGAAGGTTTTGTACTGTTAAGATGACTCATAAGACTAGAGTACTTTTGTGGTCTTATGTTTTCTTTGAAAGTCCTCGGAGGAGCTTTATGCTTCTCGCCTTCTTGTACCATTCTCGATACCAAGCTGTTCTCCTTTTGTAAGGAGGAACTTCAAGTAGTTCTTCTGGTGGACTTTCAGTGCCCTCTGGAACATCTGGAATAAGATCCTCAAATTCCTCTTCCTCCCTCTGAATTTCTGAAATTGGAAACTCAAGTGGAGGTACTTCATCTTCCTTTGAAAGCTCTTGTGTTTGATGAAACACAACTTTCTCATGGAAGAACACATTTCTGTTGACTATCTTTTGTAAGTCTGGAAGAGCTGTGTAGTGAAGGTGTCCAAACCTTCTATGCCACAACTCACATGGATCAACTGCATGAGTGGAATCCTCAGAAGCCCTGTAAAGACCTCCCTCTCGAACTCCAATCTGTACCGCTGAGCTTAGATCTTCATCCTTGCCCATAGAAAGATTTCTTGTCCACGAAGAGGACTTTGTAGCCCTTGTCTTCTAAGCCAACAACAGATAGAAGATTCTTCTTCAAACCAGGAACATAAAGACATCATCAATATGAAGAATCGTACCTGAGTCAAGTTGAAGTGAAGTTGAGCCAACTCCTTCAATCTTGTAGGTGGAGTCATCTCCAAGTTTCACTTGTGTGGTGAACTTCTTCTTTTTGTAACTGGTGAGAGCTTCATGGTTAACTGTCATGTGCTTGGAGGCACCACTATCTACCAACCAAGAGGTAGCACTGTCTGTGATAGAACCAGAGAGAGCAAAAACCAGGTAGTACTCTCTTCTAGGTTCTTCTTCTTTGTTAGTGTTGGTTTTCTTCTTCTTCTTCTTCTTCTACTTCCTCTTCTTCTTTTGCTTCTGTAGCAGAGGCATGAAACCTCCTTTTGGTTCTCTTCTTGGTTTGCCTGCAATCGTTAGCAAAATGTCCAAGCTTGTGGCAATTATAACATTCCACTTTTGACATATCAGAGAACTTACCTTGAGGTTTCTTTGCCTTCTTTTGCTGAGGGAAGGGCTTCTTGAACTTCTTTGTCTTTGCTGCAAGTGCAAGGTCACCTTCCTTGGTTACCTTACCTGAAGTCCTTCCCTCTTCTTCTATGCAATCATGCCAAAGTCTTTCGAATGTTGGCTGATTCTCTTGTCCACTGACTGAAGTTGTTGGCTGATGCTTTGTCAGAATTAGTGGATGTGACACTATACAGACTGATCATTGGTTCATTGATGTATTTGATGAATACTCGACCAGATATATGCTTTGCTGTGAACACTTTGAGTCAGTATTTGGTTGAACCCAGACATGTTCACTTGGTAGCTGCAAAGCATGTGATGAGGTACTTAAAAGGTACGATAGACTATGGTCTCAGTTATACTAGAGATCATGACTTCAGACTGTATGGTTATACAGCTACAGATTGGGCAAGATGTGTCTCAGATGGAAAGAGCACTTTAGGAGGATGTTTTAGTTAGGGGTCAGCCATGATCTCATGGCTAAGCAGGACGCAGTCCAGTGTTGCTCTCAACACTGCAGAAGCGGAATATATTGCAGCGTGTTCTGCAAGTTGTGAAGCCATATGGCTTTGGTAGTTGTTATCAGATCTATTCGATCTAGAGATGGATGCTACCGTGATTCGATGTGACTCCTGAGTTAGAAAATGAGCACCAGGAGCTAGAGCACCCACTTAACCCCTAGACCCACTTTCCTAAGTTTTTGAGTAATTATTTAACCCCAAAATTAATAATTACTCGAAAAACCCAAAAAATACCAAAAAAATGAAATATTTAAAAAATTCGGCAATTAAAAAAATATAAAATAATTGCCAAAAGGGAATTTTATGACTTGGCAAATTAATTTGGCAAGTACCCGGGCAAGGGGGATAAGTCAAATGTTGCTGTTTCAGAGAGTTTTTTGAGTTTGGAACTTTCCTCACGATGATAGGGGCGCTTTTCTCCAAGTGGGGCGCAAATCCCAAGAAAGGATGGAAACTGGAGTGAGTTGGTTGAGTTTTGGGTGAAGTGGCACCCATGTTTTGGAACTTACCATCTTTCTTACCCTCATCTAACTCATGGCAACTCTTTTCAACCTCACAGGTAACTCATCCGGGCTAGCACATCCTTGAGGAAGATGCGCCCCCTCTAGCTTGCCAGGTTTTCTATATAAGCAGGCATTCATTCCTCATTCAAGACGGAAGATTTTGGCAAGGAACTTATGCTCCCATACTTTGTAATATTTTTCTATCATTTTGAATAAAAGGCTTTGGAGGTCAAGAACTGTGTAGCGATCTTATGTGTGGATAAATATTGTCTTAAGCTTGTGAAGTAACCGATGGTGTTCATTTTTTTGCGTCTCTTTGGTTAAGCTTGGCCTCTGAAGGAGAGCTGTCTCTTGGTAGGGTAAGGTTTAAAAGCTTGTTTGCTTGAAGATCTTACTGTTTATTTGTTTCAGATATCTTGGAAGTACATTTTTATTTTGTTTAATAATCTTGTTTTTCTGATTTTATGTGGCAGGTGGCACCAAACTTTTGAACCATTTTTTGTCCAAGTATTTTGTATTAGTTGCAGGTTACGTAGATTGAAGAAGAGGTCGAGTTTGCTTACATCTTCCTTCTCTTCAACAACTAAAGAAAGACATAGTCCCTCTTTGTTCCATTGTGAAGAACTCCGTCGTCCATATTTTGACATCAAACTTCTTCATATCTTCTCTCATTCTACAAAATTTATTTATTTCTGTTACCAATTATTTTGATAATTGATATTTGGTTTAGTATATTAAAATAGATCAATAACTAAATCTGACTTCCTTTATCATTAAAGTTATTTGATTTGAATGTTAAAACTCATAAATCTAGCTTTAAAAAAGTACTTTCAATACTTTAAATTTTTATCTTTTAAAAGTGACTTGAATTATATGTTAAATTTTTATTGTTTAAATAAAGAATTTGACATATTTGATTGATGTTTACTTGTTGTTTTCGAGCAGAAGCTGATTAAAGAGAGAGGCACTCTGACCAAATTCCGGAGATCCAAGCCATCCAAAGACCCCTCTTTTCACAATTCTCTCTTTGGCCATTTTTCTAAGGCCCTATATATTGTAAAACTTGTGTTTCCTATTCTACAAAGGAGCGCACGTAATTTCTATTTCTAAATCATTGTAAAGGATAGAAGCAAGTGGGCAACCAAGTGCCCACACCCCATCCCCCCTAGGGGGGGATTCACACTTTTATTTTATTTTATTTTTCAGTTTATTTGGGGGATTCACACTTTTATTTCATTTTATTTTTCAGTTTATTTGGGGGAATTCACACTTTTATTTCATTTTATTTATTTATTTTTTTTCAATTTCTTTCAAGTTTCTTAAGTAAAATTAACAAATCCTGTTGTGTTTTCGGTAACGAGAGTATCGGCATTGTGATTTAAAAAACTCATACTTAGTTCTAAAAAACTTCAAATTTACAAGGCTTCATTCCCCGTCTGCTCTTGTGACTACTGCAGACCTTTGGCTGGATCGATGGGATGATCCGAAAGGGATTGAAGTGACTAGTAATTAATGGAACACTTCAATTAATCCCTACAAGTGAAAATCCGATACTTCATCCGATTTTACCAGGTTGTGGGGAAATTCTGCAAGTGAAGCGGGAACCACTAGAAAGTGACTGTGGGGCATCGTTAGGCTACACCTTCGTTTGGTGTAGTGTTGAACACAACCCTACGCCTCCATCTAGCCAACATGTCACTGTGAGAGCCACTCCTTGGTAAATTCAGGCATATTCCTTGTACCCCCTCGTTATATCTGGAATACCATTTCCCTCATAATAATAAGATCATTACCACATTCTTAATAAAATTTACCAAGAATTTACCCACTCCCTAACTACTCATTTAATAATTTTAAGATTGACCAACTGAGACAACTGCAATACTTCTCAAGACTACACTAGCAACCCCCTTACAAAGCACTCCATTAGCACTGGTCCATTTGTCATTTTATTTTATGTTTGATGGTTAAGTGAGTCAATGTGTTGTTTGGAATGATATTTTAAATGCTAGTTATTTGAACCATTTGCAGATCATCTTAGTTTCGGTATTTATTGATTCATCTCCTAGACTTATTGTTTTATTATATAGATTAAACACTATTGTTTATTTTACCAGGGACCGCCCCCCAGGCTTCGCTAGGAGAGAGCCTAG
Organism: Pseudotsuga menziesii; assembly: GCA_001517045.1. NCBI lineage: Eukaryota > Viridiplantae > Streptophyta > Pinopsida > Pinales > Pinaceae > Pseudotsuga > Pseudotsuga menziesii. Next base: position 1,013,169 of record LPNX010593239.1, on the reverse strand, counting down.
ACGGAGGAGTCAAGATCAAGAGACATCACTTGACTCTTGCTTTCCCCCAAGGTCGCACCCAGTGGCTTAGGCGGCAACAACGCCCTCTCTCATTTATACACACTAACTCACACTTGTATTGCACAAGAGAGAGAAAGAAGGAGTGACAGAGAGGGAGGAGGACCAGTGTCTTTGGTGTCTTGGCTTTATGCTTGGGGTTTGGTCTCTCACTTGATGAGACTTTGTTCTTTGGTCATTGCATACTGGTAATCTATATTGAGGAAGTTTTGCTGGGTTTTTCCCAGGATAAATTGCTGTGTACCTTGTGATTGTATTTCTTTCAGTGATCCTCTTTATGTTGTTATTATGAAAATGTATTGAATGCTAATCAAGTTAGACTTAAGCTATGACATCATAGAAAACTTAACAAGTTGCAGAGGACATAGAGTAGTTGGCTTCGAAGGGTGAGCAGAGCTCACAGACTCTCAGTGTAGAGAGCCAACCTTCATGGGAAGAGGAGGTAGCCCCTCCCAGATCAGCCAGGAGACCTAGGTGGTTTGAGCAGAGCTTGAGGGATGCGAGAGCATGTAGAGGCACCTAGAAGTACCTTTAGAGAGAGTAAGTTGCCAAGGTAGTTTCCGACTTATATGGCATTGATGACCAACATCATAGACTCAGAGCTTTCTAGCTTTGAGGAAGTAGCCAACCAACATGTAGATATGCCATGGTGGAGGAATACAACTCCATCATGCAGAATGATGTATGGGAGATTGTATGGAGGCCAAAAGGGAAGTCAGTCGTGACTTCTAGGTGGATGTTCAAAATCAAACATGTAGCGGATGGTAGTGTGGATAAGTTCAAAGCGAGATTTGTAGCCATAGGATTCTTTCAAAGAGAGAGTTGACTATGAGGAGACCTGTGCTCCTGTTGCCAGATATGCTTCTATTCAAGCCGCACTATCTATTACTTTGAGATGGGGTGGAGGATTCATTGGATGGATGTGAAGACAACTTTCCTCAATGGGATCATTGAGGAAGAGGTATATATAGAGGATCCATAAGGATTTGAGGTACATGATAGAGAGTCACACGTGTGCAGGCTTAGGAAAGCCATGTATGGACTCAAACAGGCACCCAGGATGTGGTACTCCAAGGTTGACAACTATTTGCAGAGCATGGGCTTCACCAAGAGTGAGGTAGATTCCAACTTGTACTTCATACTTGTTGGATCTGGGCCACTCATTTGGTGCTCTATGTGGATGACTTGATACTCATAGGGGTAGAGAAGCTGATTGCAGGATGCAAGTCAGACTTGGTGATAGAATTTGAGATGAAGGGCATCGAGGAAGTACACAGTGGAGATTTTGAAGAGATTCAGAATGGAGGACTATAGACCGATGGCCACATTGATGGCGACCAACCTAAAGAAGGTTGATTTTTCAGAGTCAGAGTTGGCAGATTCCAGACTGTATAGGAAACTCATTAAGTCCTTTGATGTATTTGGTCAACACTAGGCCAAACGTTTGTTTTGTTGTGAACACGTTGAGGCAATACATGGTGGAGTTGAGGCAGGTGCATTGGACTGCAGCAAAGCATGTGCTTAGATACTTGTAGGGCACAATAGAGTACGGCTTGAGGTACCTTGGTAGAGATGGAGTGGTTGTAGGGCTACTCAAATTGAGACCGGGCAAGGAGTGATATAGATCGGAAGAGCACCTTAGGGTGTTGTTTTAGATTGGGATCGACAACAATTTCATGGTTCAACAGGAAACAGACTTCAGTTGCACTCAACTCAACAAAAGTTGAGTACATGGCAACCAACTTGGCAAGTTGTGAAGCAATTTGGCTTTGCAAATTGCTTATAGGGTTATTTGGTCAGGAGCTGGAGCCTACTGTGATTCATTGCGGCAATCAGAGCTGCATAAAGCTCTTGGTGAACCCAGTGTTTCACGACAGATCAAAGCACATTGAGATCATATACCATTTCATCAAAGACAAGGTCCTGAAGGGAGTAGTCAAGCTCCAGTACATTCCTATAGATGAGCAGGTTGCAGACATACTCATCAAACCTTTGGTGAAATGGAAGTTTGTCTTCTTTTGAGACAGGCTTGGAGTGGTGAAGAATACCTTTCTCATTAAGAGGGAGTGTTGATGACTGCACCTCGGACAAAGTATTTCCTTGGGATGTGTCTAACCCATGGAAATTGTCATTAAATATTTTTTTAGCTTTTTGAGGTTTCATTTTATTAATTTATTAATTAAGTGAAATACTATTTTATAAAGTGAGTTTAATTTAATAAAATGCCTAAGTTAAGGCATTAGTGATTTAAATTAAATGTGGGCCATTGATCTCAAGTCAAGATTAGGGATTTGGCCCAACTCAAAATTATAAAAAGGCAACAAGGGTTAAGACAAATACACATTGATTATTCATGAGTTGTGTGAGTAAGAGACAATCAGAGAAGGGCATTTGATTTTCAGCTATCGGCGAGGAAGAAGACACAGAAGAGGAGCAGCCATTAAATATTGAGCAGAGTGAACAGTAGAGGCCGTATAGCAGGCTGTACAACGTACGGATTTACTGCAGTAGCAGCATGTGTGAGCAACAGATCGCAGGTAGAGCTCGTGCAGGGTCGGCTGTACAGCTCAATTGTACAGGCCGTAGTCTGTACAGCTCAATCACAGGGTGTTTTCAGATAGATTTTTCAGTCACGGGAAATTTGCAGGTTTGCTGAGTGCTTGAAATTTTCCTCAGAGCCATTTTCCCAAGTTTGGGAGCTCTTGTAAGTTCTGATATTATTCTAATGATGAACTAATAAGAAGAGCAGAAAAATCACTGTGTTTGTTAGATCTATTTTTTGAGTTTTTGCTTTTACGGAAATTTATCAGTTATTTTTTTATATCAGTGCAAACATATCATATCAGAAATCTTTACCTAGACACCGGTTTAAAGAAATTAACAAGTAAAACTATGAAGGAAGGGCAGTCTCCAAAACTTTTAGTATTTTAACATTAAAATAGTATAATTAAGATAGTCTAGATTCACAAAGACTCATATGCTGAATTGCATGGTGCATACATTGCAAATAGTAACAAGTATACGGAAGTAGAGTTTATGCTATATATAGTTTTTAATTAATGAATAGGATTGTTGTGGTAGTTTAAAGATACAATTCCAAGAATAAACAAGAAAAATACATTCATGAAAATGGGAATGCACAAGGCAAGGTGTTATGTTTTAGGATAAGCAAATATTGGATGAAATAGAAAACAATTGCAATATTTTTTTATAAGATATTTTATTGCTAAAACACAAAATGACAATCCAACAATAGCGTATTAATTCATGGTTTGAACTTTGACTATTATAAAAAAATAGTTTCAATAACTAATTTTGGTACATTAACATTTCCAAGAACATTAAAATGTCGAATGTATCTTGTTAGGTTTGAGATTCATGCCAATAAATAACAACCTTATGATTCATGTAATGCTGGCAATGCATCATTTTGACAAGTTTGCAGGGGAGGTGAAAACATTTCCTTCTGTCTAGGATTTATATGGTCTGCATTAAAGTTTAGTGCAATTGATGCAATTTGCAAGAGTGAAGATTTTTTAAAGGCTTTGGTTGTCTATCAAAGTAAGGATGTTTAACTCCTCCTGTGACCTTCTTAGGCATTATGGCTTCACAGAAAGGGTTGAACCAACTGAGTTCTCCCTTGTGGATTTCTTCATATATATATATACCACCTTATCTTTTAATAATTGTGCTCATATTTATTCATGATGATGCATCTGTTATAATTATTGGTGCTATGTGTGATTAGTTTACTACTTATTCATGCTCCTATTGTATTTGTTCTTTCTACCTATGGAGTTCTTAAGTTTTCAATGGGCAACTCGACACATATGACACTGGCTCTTTTAAATTTCAATACACCGACAGATTACCTTGACCAACATCACGACTAAGTGGAAAAATAGAGCAGGAGTCCAGAAGATGTGCAATCAATCACAAACTCCGAAATCTGCACAGACCCGATGGGTTTGGTGGCTGATCCAGGAGCAAAAACCATGGATATGACCTGCACACCCACACAATAATTGTCAGTGATAGGCCTAAACCAATATCAAGTAAATGCTATCAACAACTAATATCAATATAAAGCAAATGATGCTAGAGTCAGAAAATGGGGCATGATGTTGTGTCAGATCTAACCTCCTTATTCCCAGCCCTCTGCTCATTTTGGTTTGGTAGCTTTTCTTGAAGGTAATAGATGCCGTTACTTCTCATCTTTTGCACCTCTCCAAAGGAAATATCTCAGGATTCCCCCTCCATTTCAGCCAGGGTACCTACTGGAGCCATTATTACCGAGCTCTGGAACGGGAGAATTGCTGATAGGATAGATTGTATACATAATACAGATTAGCCTTCCTGCTATGAATAGGCTTCTGTTTATCCATGGATCAATAAACGGAGCCTGTTCCCCTGCTTTATGATTTGACAAAGAAATAAGGAATGCTAGATATTTAGTTGGGAAATCAGCTATTTGAAATATTATCCAGCGATTGTAGTTATTTTTAAAATCACAAGTATATTAAATATCATTGCATTACATAAGAATTTGATATCATGGATCTTAGCCTTGATATAACACCAAACATTTACCTTTCAGAGTGTTGTTTTACCCTAGAAATTTGAAATCATGTTAGTCTTTCCTTATTGGTTGATTTCATGATGTATATTATACTTTCTAGAAGATTAATGTATAGTAGATATCAATGCCTATAGCTATTTCAAGTGTTTGTGTGAAAAAGGCCCTTGTGAAAAATAGGCTACAAAGCTGATTAGTACATATCGCAACTTTATGTTAATAGTATTTAATTTTTGGATTGATGGTATATACTATAATTATTTTAGCATTCAAAGTGGTCACTTGTACAAGGGCCTAAATCCATATTTGCTAAAATTAGACACATGATTTTTAGTTGTTACTCTATATGCAGCTTTAAACATTAAATCCGTGTCTACTAAGAAATAAAAATGGATGCCATTGAATTCTATGTTTATGACATGTATTTTATATGTGGGTTCTCTAAAATCCCATTTGTACAGGAAATTGCCAGAAAAAGCCACATAAATGTGTTAAAAAAGTATTGGTATAGGAAACAGACAGGCTTAATCATTGTGTATGGCGATTTTTTTCCAAAACACTCTAATTTTGTCGAATCTTAAACAGTGGCAAATTTGTTTGCCCATGCATAATTTTTTAGAAGTTTTAAAAATAAATGTTAAGATTTGTTTTTTGTGTAACTTTAAAAATGTAAAAACAAAACAATATATTTATGTATGCATGTATGTATGTATTCAGTCTTCACATTTAATTTGGCATATTTTGGGTCAAATTTAATGTTTATATATATGTTTGTGTGTGTGTATTGAATATAAAGTTATAATGGAATTCACTTAATGTTCTCCTATCAAACTTACTGGTTAATTTTATCATATTTCTTTGCTATGATTAACTTTTTTTGAACTTCATTTTTTCTCGAATTCAAACATGAACACGAACCAGGTGACTAAGGAGCGAGGAGACATCTTGAGAGCATTCCTTAGGGGTTTCACACCAGTTTATGTATCAGAAAGGTTGTTTAGTAAGGAAGCTAAATAGTAAGGGGCCTAGGTTTTGGTAGCATAGGAGTATGTTAA